>RJWT010018974.1:0-18612 GCA_004365215.1 Cuniculus paca
ATCCAGGCGGTAGAACCATTTCTATCTGAAGCTTCCTTTTGGGCAGATCACATGTCCAGGTAATCTGCAGGGTAAGAGTTTACCTAGTTTGCAGCTGTGCTTTTCACCTAGGGCTGCAAGTTTTGTACACAAACAACTGGTAATCTTGAAGAAGTTTCCTTTTTCCCCTCAAGACTGAATTAAACTACAACACAACTGAAATAAAAAGCCCTTCCTTCCCAACAGTCAATCAATTGATACCACCCTTAGGAAGTTGCCCTTAATGGTTAAATCTCAATTGAAATTACTTAATCAGAACAAGCTTTTTGCTGGGCGTGGGTGGCACATGCCTATAATCCCAGCATTTGGGAGGCTGAGGCAAGAGGATTGCCTTTAATTTGAGGCCAGTCTGGGCTACATAATAAGATTAAGGACAGCCTGAACGGCAGAGTGAGAATCTGTCTCAAAAAACACAAAACCAAGGAAAGCAAAAGCAAACCCCCAAGCCCTAGCCTTGTGGTTCTTTCTGATCAAATGTGGAACTGCCAGAGTTCTATGGGACCCAGCGGAAGCCAGGGCTTGTGTGGGGACAAAAGGGTACATGGTTGCACAAGAGCGTTCTCCTGTGAGCTCATCAGGGAGCAGAACCACCTCTCCGCTGACGAGGTTCGACACGCTGTGTCTTCAAGTGTCCCTCGCCGAGCATGTACCAACTGGGTTCCCACCCACAGAGGAATGCCAGGGGCCGGGAGACTCCTCGCCCAGCATTCTCGTGAATTTCTGTCACGCCTCCGATGCTGTCGTGTAGCCCAGCAGAAGTCTGTATTGGAGCAGACACCGGTAGAATCAGGATTTAGGATTTCTGTGTATTCCACACCTATCGGGGGCAACGGGCCTTACTATGACAATTTACCATATATTTAGTATTAAAAATAATCTTATGAGCCTTTCCAACTTACTGTCTTTCCCCTGTCTTTGGTGTTAATTCTGAATTTTAGATTTTCCCTGCAAATTAGGCCTAAAATAAGACACTTTCCTAAAACCTCCAGAAACCTCTCACTTTGAGTGCTTGTTTCAGTCTGCATGGTTCTCTTCAGAGTAATTTTTTTTTTTGTACCAGGGATCAAACTCATGACCTCACACTTGCAAGGCAGGCGCTTACGCCACTGAGCTATATCCCTGGCCCTTCAGAGTGATTTTTAACAGCCCCTTCAACCAAGGGTTTTCTTCAGGTCCCCTGTCTGACCTGCAGACCCCTCATCTTGCTCACATCCTTCCTGAAGCTCGGTTAGAAGGAAAAGTGTCCCGCAGTGAGGACTTTCCAGTGCCCTTTGACTTCCAGAATATTCCAGGAGGGAGGCAGCCTGCAGCAGCTGAGGGCGACAGGCCCAGAGAGGCGGGCAGGGTACAGAGAAGGAAGCAGCTGGGAGCAGTGAGTTGGCCTCCACCCTCCCAGCAGAAGCAGGGGCAAGGGCAAGAGGCCGAGGAGTAGGAAAACCAGAGGCCCTCATTTCTCTGCAGGGGTTGGGTATCTGCCTCGAGGATCATCCTTCACTGCATGGCTCAGGTGATGCATAACCAGGGGGGACCTTACGCCAGACAGGTGTCTGAGCTTCTTAATGCGCAGTTTCAAGGACATACTTAAAAAGTCATCCTTGAGCCAAGCATGGAGGGCCATGCCTGTAATCCCAGCGCTGGGGAGGATCACTGCAAGTTCTACGCCAGCCTGACCTGCAGAGTGAGGCCCTGTCTCAAAAATAAAATTGAACAACAAAAATGCAAACAGATACATTCCTTACATGTTTATAGTATAGAAATTAGAGATTAAAGATGCCTTAAAATGAATTTGAAATACGTGCCCTCATTTTATGGAGAAATAACCCTTGGGCGTAGTGTGTGTGTGTGTGTGTGTGTGTGTGTGTGTGATATAATTTATATCATGTTCACCAGGGCTAACACTTGAAGTGCTGTCAATATATAATCCCAGCCACACTCTACACTGCACAGAGGATTCCCAGCACAATTACTTCTTTTCTTTTTTACTTTTCAGGTCTTCTCTCTCCACTTCAACCTCACTGAGTTTTCTCTCTCATCTATCCAGCTTGGTCTGCCGTGTAGAACACAGAGTACGTTAAGCAAACTTTCACACTTTGCTTGTGGCCCCACTAGAGAATTTACACGTGAAGCATGTTTCTGTTGGAAATGTGGTCAACCTCTGCTTTGTAATACCTGAAAGCCCAGGCTGACAGTGAGGGAGTTAATCCATGCTCATCAAAATCATTGTGGGAGCCTCTTCCTCCCAGAGAGAAAGAAATGTTTCTTAGGATTAATCTAAACCACACCCCCGAAGGAAGGAAGTTCTCACTCAAAAATTAGCATCATAAACTGGGCGTGGTGGTGCACTCCTGTAATCCCAGCACTTGGGAGGCTGAGGCAGGAGGATCGTTGCGAGTTCAAGACCAGTCTGGGCTACAAAGTGAGCTCAAGGCCAGCCTGAACTGCAAAGTGAGACCTTGTCTCAAAAAGACCAAAAAACAAAAACAAACAAAAATTAGCATTGTAAATCACAGAAGAGAAGCAAAGCATACAGATTGAAATGCAGTGAAAATGATGGCAACTCATCATTTTTAGCCACATGTAAAATGAAATACACCTGGGAAAGAATGAACAGGTTGCAATAATGCAACTTAAAGTATCATGGCAATAACATGAATTTGACAGTAATAATATTACCATTATTGTGTATTATTAAATTTTCTTTCTTTTTTGAGACAGGCTCTCATTTTTTAATAGGCTGGCCTTGAACTCACCATGCAGACTGGCCTAGCCTTAAATTCAGAGTGGGATCCTTGTTTAAGACAGGGTCATGCTACATAGTTCAGGCTGGCCTCAAACTTGTGGAAATCCTCCTGCCTCAGCCTCCTCAGTGCTGGGTTTGCAGGTGTGCTTCGCCACTATTAAATTCTTACAAGAATATTACTCCTTCAATATTATCATACCTAGAGGTACTTATGAGACTGGAGTACCTCAAGGTATGATAATATATAAATATTTTTAGGGTTAACACTTTTTAATAACTGAACTTTAAAAGATTTTAAGGGTGAATTTGACTTTGTAGGGAGATAGTAAAAGCCAACCTGGTGCCTAATACCTTTGTAGCAATTTACATTTGACTGATATGGATCTCTGTCTATCTCTCCCTCCATCTATAATCTGCATTCATGTTAACAGGTAAGTCTGCAGTGTGCATTTATTTACAATCTGTAGTTAGAAGATCTAAATTATTTTCTGGTTCTCATGGTATTGATTGTTCCCATACTTCCTTCTGAGAAATGAGGTTATGATTTTCCCATTTTTAATCTTTAACAGTCTTCTTCAGAGATTTAACTCTAAAATATTTTCAAGCTGGGTATGTGGTGCACACCTGTGGTCCTAGCACCTGGGAGACTGAGTCAGGAGGATTGCCACAAATTTGAGACCAGCCTGAACTACATAGCATGACCCTGTTTAAAAAAAAGAAAAAAGGTAAAACAAAATACCTTCAATAATTTAGTTATATCATCTTCTGTAGTAATCAAATATATGTAAATTGAAACAAAAATGCGATAGCATGTTTTACTGCTACACAATTGGCAAACCTTAAAGAAATAACTACAATGTAAGAAATCAAGTCTTTCATTTGTGGCTGGCAGGAATGTAAATTTATATAACTTTTGGTATAGCAGTTTGGCACTAAGATTCAAAAGGCATAAAAGAGTCTATAGCACAGACAGCAATTCCATTTCTAAGAATTAATTCTCAAGAGAGAGATGTAAAAGGGTATGCACACGTAGTACATGCTTATACCTGTGGAGCCACAGAAACAATCTAAATGCCTGACAAAGAAGCCTGTGTATCGGCCTGATAGATGACAGCAAGTACGAATAATTTTGTGAAACAATATTGCCAAATAGTAAAAAGGTTTGTGATATGCTGTTTGGTGCATATAGCAGACAATAATACGTTATTTAACATATGATTATAATTTTATGGCAGAAGTATATAGACAAATGGAAAATTTTAACTTTATTTCTGGTTAGAATACACAAATGATTTTACCTTGTTTTTTTTAAAAACTTTTTCATATTTTCCATAATTTTTCTAATAGACATTTTAAAATAGGGAAAATATGTTTCATAAAAATTAAAATTTATCAGAAATTGAAGTTTATTTAGTTAGTTTTTAAAACAGAATATGGCTATGTAGTTCAGCCTGGCCTTGAACTTGCTCCCTAGCCCAGGGTAGCCTAACCGACAGCAATCCTCCTGCCTCAGCCTCGTGGAGCACTGTGATTATAAGCATGCACCACAAGGCTTTACTTGTTTTGTTTTTTGGTTTTGGGCCCGGGGTTCAAACTCAGGATCTCAAGCTTGCCAGGCAGGCACTTTTGCCACTGAGCTATATCCCTGGTCCCAGGCTTTACTTTTTAAAATAAACTCCATTCATTATATTGCTCTTTGAAAATATGATTAACACTTCTCGTGTGTTCATAGTAAGCAAGCCTTATTAATATAGTCATATAGTTACTACTATTACACATAGATGTTACTATATAGCTATATAGAATGTATCTCCATACATTAATATCATATTTTGTCCTATGTAGATATAATACTAATGCTTTAAACAACAGTAGCTATATGATGCTTTTAATGCTTTACAGCTTATAAAGTGCTTTTCCAGAGACGATTTTACTTAGCTTTTAGACAAGCGCATGTACAAGGCATTCACTCCAAGTTATAGAAGTGACAGGAGAGGCTAGCAAACCTCGATAACCTGCTTCAGTTCTCTAACTGGAGGCTGAGGCAGGGACATCACAAGTTTGAGCCTAGCTTACGCAAATTAGCGTTATTAGTGAGCCCCTGTCTCAAAATGCAAGCTATAAGGGCCGGGGAGTTAGCTCTGACGTAAACGCCTGCCTGGCAAGCGCGAGATTATGAGTTCGATCCCCGGTACCAAAAAAACCCAAAAAACAAAGAAACAAACAAAAAACTACAGAAGGGTTGGAGGCGTGCTCACCCCCCCCCCCCAACCCCGCTAGGACCACTTTAGAGAGAATCCAAGTCGGTGCCAGGCTTGCTGACATCAGCCCGGCCGTTCCCACCCCAGCTTTGCTTTGCGCAGCTGCCCGGGACTTGGCTCAGCCCCGACGGTTGAGCCTACTGCTGTCATGGCGAACGGGTCCGTGTTCTAGGAGAGCAGAGCTGAGCCTTTTCTCCAGCTAGAATGTGGAAGACAAGCCCCCCATGTGCTGTTTCCTCTTCTTTCTTTTAGATCTTCACTCAGCTATGAAGGCGAAGTCTCTGGGGTTGTTGCCATGTTAGCTAAATTAAAGAAAAGGAGGAATTATGGTCCTCTTCTGTGTTTGGCAGAGTTCTAAGGGGACAGTAGGGTGACAGGTGCAGCAGATCGTGGGACAGACTCGCCCTGGCAGGTGAGTCAAGGAAGTGTCAGCTACACTTCTGCACTCAGACATTTTCCTTTCTTTCTTTCTTTTTTTTTTATTCTTAACGTTTAATTACTTTTTTTTTTTGAGACAAGGTCTCCATCTGTAGTCTAGACTCACCTTGAACTCACTAGGTATAGCTTAGGTTGGCCTGAAGCTCTAGGTGATCCTCTTGCCTCAGCCTCCCAAGTGTTGGGATTATAGGCATGCACCACTGTGTCTGACTACATTTTCCTTTTAGAGATAAAGCTCAAGCTTTATGTGTATGTACCAATTTCCTACCATGAATGTAATCATTATGTACTGCTTATATGAATTAATAAAAATTTTAAAAAGTAGAGATGAAGCCCAAAGGTTGGTGCACATTAAAAATCACCTGAGGGGTTCTCCACCTCAGTTGCTCCTCATGGAGCTCCTAATTCAAGTAGGTCCATGCTGGGGCCTGAACCTTTCCTTTTCTCTCCTCCCCTCTTCCTCTTCTTCTCTCCTCCTCCTCTCTTGATTTTTTTTTTCCTTGAGATAGGATCTTGCTATGTATTCCAGACTGGCTTTGAACTCACAATCCTGACTCAGCCTTTTAAATGATGGAATTAAGTTCAATTCTTCTTGTTGAGACAAAATTAAAAAGAAGAAAAAGAAAAAGAAAAAACTTCAACTATCAATTAAGGAAATTTTCTAGTGGGGTGTAGTGATGTATGCCTGTAATCCCAGCACTTGGGAGGCTGAGGCAGGAGGATTGCTGAGAGTTTGAGGCCAACCTGAATTACATCGTGAGACTCTGTCTCAAAAAGACAAAAAACAAAACAAACAAACAAACAAAAAAAACAGAGTTTCTTTCCAAAACTGTTGGAGCTCCACTCTTAGTATGACTATGTACTAATATAATGAGTAAGTGGGGGAGGTCAATTTACTGTATTGTTTTTTTGACATGACTTCCCTGCCCCCAGATTTAATTCTATGGTTTATAGAGCACTACAAATTCTTATCTGTGAAAGTGTATCAATGAGCTTTTGTGGTTGTTTTCTTTTTGTTTTGTTTTGTTTGTTGAGTCAGAGTCTTGCTTTGTAGTCCAGGCTGGCCTTGAACTCACAGTGACTCTCCTGCCTCAGCCTCCTAAGTGCTGGAATTGTAGGTGTGCACCACCATGCCCAGAAAATGAGTTTTCAAAACATGAGAGAAACCCTAGCTTTTTTTAGACTTCAGGGAAATCTCTCAAACAATGGAAAAGCCTGTGCTACCCTGGTCGGCTCAGCCAGGCAGTGATCCAGAACCTGAAACTCATCTTACAGAAAGTCTTTGATAGCATCTATCATCACTGACAGGAGATATTTTTGGTGTCACGTTAATTTCCGAGAGTTGCAAGGAATCTTATTGGATGCAGCTAGTGATTTCTGCTTATATGCCAACGTTTGGCCAAGATTTAGCTTAAGTGAACTGCAAGGTTTATCTTCTCTTTGTGAATGTGGAACAGGGCGAGAGCTCAGCCATGGAAATACATAGAATGATTTGGAGCTGGGTGTGATGCTGCACACCTGTAATCCCAGCACTTGAGGGGCTGAGGCAGGAGGATCACCATGAGTTCGAGGCTGGCCTGAGCTACATAGTGAGTTCAAGTCCAGCCTGGACTACATGGTGAGACTCCGTCTTGAAAACATTAAAAAAAAAAAAATGATGTGGAGGTTTTAAATGAGATGTCCTAAACTACTTAGTGAGAGCTTGTCTGAAACAAAACACAACAAAAACAAAGTAAAACAAAACAAAAACCCCACAACAACAACCAAAAACAAACAAACAAACAAACAATCAAAAATACACTAATCTATAAAGAATCATGAGCAGAATTTATTTATTTCATTATTAGAATGTAAAACAAAATGCCAGCTGCAATCAACTGGTTAAAGTTTGTTAATCCATAATTTGTTTATAGAATGGTCTCATATCTTCATACATTCAAGGAGATTCGTAGGTGTCTGGGTGCAAAGGCTTTCCAGATGGACACTCACTTTCCACGACATTCCTGCATTGGCAGGTATGGACCACTGTATGTGTTAGTTGGTTCAGATTTAAATGGGACATAATCCTATTGTCAGCTAGCAATATGGTGGAAAGATCCAGTGATAAAGTTTGGCTCCCAGAATGTGATTGCTCGCGTTTCCTGTTTGTTTGATGCATATGTTCTCGTCTCCCTAATATATTTGAAGGAAGACAACTGGTTACTGCTCTGATCATGATGTGTGGTCAGATGCCGTGGCACAAGCCCTCGGCCGTGGCCAAGTGTGTGTGAAGTGTGGAGATGTTATACGAAATTAGAGATCAGCGTGCTCATTTGTCCTGTTACAATTAAAAAGCGACGGCTGCCATGGTCAGGAACAGACTGTCTCATGCTTTAAAACCCATAGAAATACACAATCAGATCTGGAAGAGTCAGTTGTCCTGAAAGAGTTTGGCATTTCTCTTGGCTGTGCACTGTGACAGATGCTCCACTTGGCTCATCCAAAGTCATGGAGATATTTCATGCACTGGGCACATAGTATGTTTTTGGTCATTCATTTGTTGTGACTTCATCTACAGAATGAGTGGATTTCTCTAAGGGCTTATAGCTCTGTGAATGAAGAGACATAAACTCAAGAAGAAATGAAACAGACCATTTGGAAAAAGTAAACAGACTATCTGGAGCAATACTGAAAAATTCAACTGAACTGAAAAAATTCAACTCAAATATACATATCAATAGTTCTCAGTCTTTTTGATGTTAGCACACTGGTTTTACTCTCTTAAAATTTTTCAAAGTGCTTTTCTTTATATGTGTTACCTCTGTGATAGTGATAGTTACTCTATTAGAAAATAAAAACAAGACCTTTTAAAAATGTTTAAAATTTATTTAAATGTCACTGTAATAAATTCATTACGTATTAGCACAAGTCACATTAAAAAAAAAGAATTGCAGTTTTCTAAGTGAAACAAAGTTAGCAAGAAGTGTGGTCTCATTTTACATTTTAACATAAGTTTTTATCCTCTGGATTAAGAGAAAACAGCGATGTTTGTGTCTGAGTTCAGTTCATGGTGGTCTTACACACATACGCAGTTGGTAAAGGGTGCACTTCTGATTCCCGTGAAAAGATTTCAGGGGTCCCCCAGGACTTGTCAGACCATACTTTGAGAACTGCTGGTCAATTTGGAAGCAGAATTTCAACTGTGAACTCCTTGTAGCAAAAACATTCAAAACTTGATCTACAGGTCCACAGGGTTGTATTATGTTCACAGGAAAATAGAATTGTGCACAATTATCTGATTTGCCTAGACAGTTCCTGGGAGCTTTCTTTGACTCATGGTCACATTCGTTCATCTAACTTAGGTTGATCTTCCTAACTGCCGTCCTCCAGCGAGGGGAGCAGCAGGAACCTCTTGAGCCGTCACTCTCAGTACTTGAGTTAATTATCGCTCTGGAATCTCCAGAAATATTTGTTGTCTGTCGTTTAAAGAAATGACACAACTCTGTTGGCTTATTAAAGGGCTCCTCCCCTGTGGGACTCACACCTTTGCTCTGATGAAATAGTTGAGGTCTGTTCTACTCTTCACCCAGATAGAGTGTGGAGAGTGACAAGTAGGTTGGAAGTAGGCACATCTGATTATGCGATCAGCATAGCAAACTCCTGGAGGTGACCCTCTGGTTAGATAGAGAGTTTAATGAAGATACTTTTCAGGTTTTGTTATTGGCCTGAAATAGCAGCATCAAAAATGCCAGCTGTACTTAGGGGTTAAAAATTTCCAGGTTCAGTCAGGTGTGGTGGTATGCACCTATAACTCCAGTATTCTGGGAGGCTGAGGCAGGAGGATTCCAAGTTTGAGCCCAGCCTGGACAATTTAACAACTTAGTGAGATCTTGCCTCAAAATAAAAAAGGAGAGGGGACTAGGGTTTGTAGTTCAGTGTTCAACCCAAGCACCACAAAACAAAACAAAACAAAACAAAACAAAACAAAACAAAACAAAACAGTCTGAGCTTCCTAGGTTGGAAATCCTATAGCAATTTTTGCCTACATATAGTAATGCCAATTATCTTTTTTAATTTGCCTACTTCTAGGCTTCTGATAAAGCAAAAGACCCTAGGGAACACACACACACACACACACACACACACACACACACACACACACAGAGTGCTGGAAAAGCAAAAAGAAGTTGGAAAAAACTGAAAGCAGAAGAGAAATAATAGAATACTGATCTGTGTGTATATTTTCTAAATCCAATTTCCTTCATCCACTGCATTATGAACTGAGTCCAATTCTGAATGGCTGATATAAACAGTGAAAATCTGGCCTTGAATTTACAAAGTTTAATCCTAGGCAGTCAAACCTGTATTTGTTGAGCAAATGAATACATTAATTAATCAGCTATAAAGTGAGATTACTCTGTGCCCATGAAGATAGAAATAGAATGGGTCTATAACTTTTAATGGTACTAGGGATTGAACCCAGGGTTTTCATACTGAGTTCCATCGCCAGCCCTTTTTATTTTGAAATAAGTTTTTGATGAATTGCCCAGGCTGGGCTTGACTTTGAGATTCTCCTGCCTCACCCTCCTGAGGTGCTGGGATTAAGGGTGTACACTGCTGGCTCATAACTTTTATAGTTCAGCAGGGAGATGTTTGTGTTTAATCTATTGTTTTAAATCAGAAGGTATTATTTAGTGGTGATTCTACAGATAGCTATTTCTTTCACAGAATAGTTGTTCGGCATTTTCTTTGTCTTTCAGCTGACAGACGTTTAGCAGCTGTCTACTGAGGATCTGTCCAGTTCTAGGCAGTGCTTTAGAACCTAGCGATGTAAAGAGGAGGCAGAATCCAGTGGCTCGTGATTTAAACAAGTGAACAGAGGCAGGCACAAGCCAGTCTGGGAAAACAGAGAAGGCTGCGCTTGTCTCTCCTGTCCCTGGGAGGTCAGGAAGGCTTTCTAGAGGAAGGAACATGGTCGCCGAATCTTGTTGCAGAGGAATTTGGTAGACGGCTGGCCAGATCTGTTGGAGTGGGCCATAAGCTCAGAGAGCAGAGTGTCAGTCAGCGCTTTTGATTGCCAGTGACAATCTGGTTTAAGCTAAAAGGTACAAGTGTGGCTCACACGCGGGACGTCAGGTTTCAGGAAGAACTGGATTCATAGTGCGACTTGCCAGCTTGTCCTTCCTTTCTCCTCATCACCCTGCTTGTCATTCTGAGCGTTCTTCGAGTTCAGATAGGTTTGGGGCTCATAATGAGGGTGATGGCCACCCACAGCCCCAGGGTGCATCTCTTTACCCCTGACCCTGGAGGCTTTGCTGTGAACCGTCCTGGGGACAGACTGTTTTTGTCATCAGTCTCTTTCTATGGTGGGGACCTGGAGTATCTGCGGCTTGACCACAGTAAAGGCGGGTGGATGAGGAGCCGATTGCCTGAAGAAATGGCAGGTCCTGGAAGCTGGGTGGTTATATGCACAGGGAGATGCTTGGCCACAAAAGTAGATGAATCAGACTCAAATGCCATGACCTGGACAAAGATATGTCTTAGAATTAGGATTGCCCTTCCTGCAAACTTGTTTAGGTATTTACTTAAGCAGTTTTATACTTTCCTAGGTTTTTTTTTTCCTTAGAGGATTTTGTCTTATTTTAGGCAATATGATCTTCTCAAGGAGGGTATAAAGTCTTCCTTTAGAATAAGCACATACTGTAGCTTAAGTCTCTGTTTTTCGAGATGAGTTCCTGCTCTTCTCTAGGTTGGCCTCAAATTTCTGGGCTCAAGAGATATTCCCGCCTCAGCCTGCTGAGTAGCTAGGACTACAGATGCACACCATGGTACCTGGCTAAATCCTTTTTATATCTTGAACATTTTTGTGCAGCAAAGGTTTGGTTAAGCAAATAGCAAAGGAAACATGGCAGGAGGGCAGAGCACATGGGGTGGAAGAGAGAGGTTGGCCCTACCTCAGTCCTTGTGATTATGGTCAGAAGGGTGACTGTGAATTCTTATGATCAGGGACTTTCTTGTTTTATACAAAAGTCCAAAATGGGGATCTTTGCTCAAGTGGTGGAGAAAGAGAGAGACAGAGACAGAGACAGAGACAGAGAGAAAGGAGCAGCAATCAGGGTTGGGTCCAACTGTAAAGGAAGTCAGCAATCTTCTGAAAATGTGAAGATGGAGATAACTCTATTTATAGCATTTATCTTTGGGAAAATACTGTATTAGTTACAAGCTGTTGGCGGCAAAGGCCAGGCTTAGGGAGTACTTAAATTGCCTTCAAAGTCATGCGTCTGGTTCACTCTACGCCTTTGGATTTTCTAAGTGCTCCGTGAGTTTGGCAGAAGAGTCCACAGCGCTCAGCTTCCCACCCACACGAATGCCGAGCAGGGCTTAGGGAATATAGCGCAGGGCTCCCGATCATCAACCTTGCTACCACACTCGCATGGCTTTTGCAAACTCATGCAGTTCTTGTCCAGGGCCTCTCCCTGTTTGGGTGCCATGTGTAAATTTATCAGAACCAAGACAATGGTTCTGGAGCTCTGATTAACTGGGCATGTTTCTTTGGTAAATTCTGGAAAACAAATTGGGTCCACCACATCAGGCAGTTTTTCATTACAAGTTCCTGACTGCGTTCGTTACCTTGTGACTTTAGAAAACAACAGAAGTAATTACTTGCAAAGAATAAAAACAACACGAGCAGTAACTGTTAATTTAGGCACGTAAGCCCCACTAATTACATGGGCTTTTGCAAGTGCAGTCTCGTTTAACTGCTGATCCTTGCGCTCTAGGTGGAACCTCTCCGAGATGGCTGGTCAGAATCGCAGTCTTCCTGCTTTTCTGAAACCCTGAGATTGGTGATGTTCCCTCTGTGGGTGCCACGCTGTCCTCTCTTGCTCTCCAGTGTCATGTTTTCCCAGCTCATCATGAGTTAAGGTTAATTATGATCAAATGTGGATTTGCCGTCCATTGTCCAAACGCGCAGCCCTCATCACCACTGCCGCTGTTTGCTTTTGTGTTGTTAGGTGCGGAGTTTCCCTTATCCTACACCGTATGTGACTTAGCTCATTTCTCGTTTTGAGTTACTGTGCACTTTTCAAGGTCACACTTTCTTTTTAGTGACCTCTGCTAATGGTTGCTCTTAGGCTTTCTGAAATTACTAAGGCAGTGACTTGTCAAACTTTCTTGACCACAACCCACAGAAAGAAATTCATTTTATATTGGGCCCAGTGCGTGCGTGCACTCACACACACACACACACACACACACACACACACACACACACACTTAGGTAACTGAAATGAATGCTTCTTGGAAGAATTACCACCCTTACTGCACAAGATAAATTTTTGATTTTCTCTTTCTTTCCCTTCCCTTCCTTTCTTTTTCTTTCTCTTCCCCCCTTCCCATTCAATTCCATTTCTAAAAACAAAAATGATTTCTCAAATCACTTATGAGTCAAGACTCACAGTTTGAAACACATTGCTCTAAGGCTAGCCCTCTTGTAAGGTGCTCAAAGCAAAGAAATATTTCTAGTTCCATTTCCAGTCTTCTAGGGATGCATCTCTTCCGGCTGGAGGAGTGACTGACTAGGTGATGTCATTTCTTCTTGTTAGGCCCCTGGTATCTGTGACATCTGTGTGATTCCACTGACTCCTTTCTTTTCACCAGCCTGGAAGGAAGTATTCATATATTCCTTCAGAGAAAATGGTTACGTTTGTCAGAGAGGTTATTCGAAAAACAGTATTCACAGAAAACCAGGACTCAACTTGTTATTTCCCTGACAGATTGTTTTCTTGGCCTTAAACTCATAGGTATCTTATGTCTTTCTTTCTTTTTTTCTTTCTTTCTTTCTTTCTTTCTTTCTTTCTTTCTTTCTTTCTTTCTTTCTTTCTTCTTTCTTTCTTTGAGACAAGGTCTTGCTGTGTAGTTCAGGCTGGCCTTGAATTCACAGCAATCCTGCCTCAGCTTCCTGAGTGCTGTGACTACAGGTGTGCATCACTGCACCCAGTTTCGTAGGTATTCTTTAATAGTCAAATACTTTTTGCTTAATATTTTCTGATAATTATTAGAACATCCCATAATCATTAAAATTTAGTTGTACCCAGTTGTTTACAAAAACAAAGTTGATGAAAATCTAATTTCAAGTGGTTAGTCAGCGAATGGTTCTCAACCCTATTTGCCTTCTAATCAGATTTATAAATCTGGTAGGTTCTTGGAAGTTTGTTTCTTTTCTTCATCAGCTTCTTCATACATGCCAAAGGTCAATGTTATCAGTAACTTGAGCTTTATCATACTTAAGGTGATTAGAGAAATGACCCAGGTTGTACTAATGACAGGAACTACCATTGTCAGCCCAAAGTACATCCCCCTTTTCCCTCTGTAAAAGAATCCTGATTTTGTTCAGAGCAGCAATAAGCCCAGCTGAAACCATTTGTTTATTCTGTCTCCCTTGCCTCTGGGTTGATCATGTGACATGTTTTGGCCAATTAGAAAAGAGGAGAGGGTTTCTGGGAAGGCTTTTGCTTTCCTGAAACAGGAGCTGCTGTTCAGGGGATGTTCAACAGCCATCTTGTAACCACAAGGTAATAAAGGTGAGGATGAGATCTACTAATTAAACGTCATGAGCAGATACACTGAAAGTGCCTACACCGGATGTGGTGGTTCACACCTGTAATCCCAGTACTAGGGAAGCTGACGCAGGAGAATTGCAAGTTTGAGCTCAGCCTGGGCAACTTAGCAGCTTAGTGAGACCTTGCCTCAAAATAAAAATTAAAAAAAAGGGCTAGGGGTGTAGCTCAGTGTGAAGGTCCTGGGTTCAGTTAAATCCCCAGTACCAGGAAAAAAAAATGAACAAAAAAGGAAGTGTTTCTTGTTTATTTGAGATTTATGTGAGGAAAATATGAAGCCCTTTTTTATACCTAGTTTTCACTTGATCTGTAATCAAACAAACACACAAATAATCCCTCTTCCGATTTTTGAATTTCTGCATCTATCTCTTCTTTGATGGAAATTTGTTTTTTTTTCTTTTATTTAACATTCCAGTTTATCAGAAAATCAAAACAGTAATACACAAAGATGTGCAAACCACATTAATCTTGCAGCAGTATAATATCAACATCGTCATGAACACCTTGTAAAAGTAGCTCTCCTGGGTACGCAACAATCTTCCTTTGTTTTGTAGCTTTGAGCATTCCTGCCAATGCTTCAAAGAGGTTGGCACGTTTGTCATCTCGAAAAAGGACCCCAAATTTCACGCTTAACTTCCCATCAGCATTTTTTGAACCCAAGGGATGAATTTCCTCCACTAAGAGTTAACTTCATGATCCACATTCATTATCACATTGTGGCCTTGTTTTCTTGTCCAGTGGAGAACTGGGGCTGCGTTGGTCCCGACTGGGGTGTCCGCTGTGCACGGGGGAGGCAAAGGCTCTTTGATGGAACTTTGATAACTACAAATTACTATGATGATCACTCCCAATGTCACTAATTAGAGTCAAAGCTACTTTGGAATAATTACTAATGAAAGTACACTGATGTTATTCCATATTACATCTAAGTGTGAGAAGTGCCTTGCCCAAGCTATCCCAACAGGGTTGAAATCCTTTGAGAATTACTTTTCAGTTATTTTTCTCCTCATGTGGTCTAGGGGTTAACTATCCATGGCTTTGCAGAGAATAGGAGTGATTCCTTGATCTGTCTTTAATGGTTAATTTGAGATTGTTTTTCCACTTTTAAGTTTAGATTATTAGAAAGTCCTGGATCTGAAAAAGCAAACTTGAGGTTTTAAATAGTGAGCTTTTCCTGATTTGGAGAGTCCTTCTGTGATGACTAATCTCAGTTGTCAACTTGATTGGATAAGAAAAGCCTAGAGGGGTGATTGGTTTGGAAGGATGCTAAGTGAATAAGTTTACCTCTGAATGGGCTGCTAGGAGGCAGGGCTTAGTTGGAGGAAGAGGTCATTGAGGGCATGGTTTGCAGGGTCTGATTTTTTATGGGGGCTCAGTGTTGGTCTCTACGTCCTGGTTGTGTGAGGTGAGCATCTTTCTTCCACATGCCCTTCTGCCTTTAGAATCAACTGATCATGGACTGAACCCTCTGAATCCAGGAGCCAAAATAATTTTACCTGTCTTTCAGTTGTGAGTGCCAGGTATATTTATCTCAAGAATTGAAAGGTGACTAACACACCTATGTGATATTATACAGGATAAGTGGAACCATTTGACATCAGCTTTCCTTAGAGCATGTAAGAAGCTGTTTTTGCCTGGGAGGAGGAAAAAGATTCAATGAATATAGATGTAAGACTCCTTAGTCAAAGCTTCATTTCTGTGATTTTCCCTTTGGGATCTGTCAGTCAACATGAAAATTTCCAGAAAAATGTGTGTCTTTTGCATTCCTCAGGTACATTTGATTTTTGCAGGTAAGATAAGCCACATATGACAGTCTGTAACAGCACTATCCAATAGGAATATAATGTAAGCTGCATATATAAGTTAAAATTTTTCAGTAACCACATTTAAAAAGTAAAATGAAACAGGTGAAGTTAATTTTAGTAAAGTATAAGGTGTGATAGAAATATACAGTGAATATTGAAATAATTTATTATAGTAAGTGATAAGTTGCCATGAATCACCTTCAAAATACTCCCCTTTACATTGAACATACTTATCCTGCCATGTCACTTTCTGAAGCTGTTCTTGATATTCTCTTTTGAGAGTGTCTTTATAAGGCGTGATCAAACCTAGAGCGAATGCTACTGAGTGCCATCCAATAGAAAAATTGGCTCACACAAACATTACAGTGCGTCTTTTCATGTTCTGAATTAATTCAAATTTTTTCTGGCAACTTCT
This sequence comes from Cuniculus paca, assembly GCA_004365215.1. NCBI lineage: Eukaryota > Metazoa > Chordata > Mammalia > Rodentia > Cuniculidae > Cuniculus > Cuniculus paca. The sequence goes on from RJWT010018974.1 coordinate 16,296, forward strand.
GTCAAATAAAACATGCTGGTGTGTCTTCATCCACTTTATTCACGGGATGTGGCACTGTACATCTTCTGGTACTTCCTCAAAGTCAACATGACCATGAAAGGTAATGTTTTAAATCAATTCAGGACATCAAGGCAGCCACAACAGCACAACTAAAGACGCTTATGAAGGGGGCCTTCCAGAACTGCATCAGTGGCAAGAATGATGGGATGAGTGTGCTCAAAGCGAGGTGGAGTATCTTAGACGAGATCGAGAGCACTCAGGGTGTTATGGCTGTAGACAAAGGAGCGAATTTTAAAGAGAATGAATGGCAATATCTTTTACTGTGTAAATTTGTTACATTTTAACAAATTTAAACATTCACTATATTTATTTAAAAAAACAATCAGCATGTCATTTGAACTCATGAACAATGTAAAATTATTAATGAGGTATTTGCAAAGTCCAGTGTATATTTCACATCTGCAGGATGCCTCACATTCATACCCCAGAGCCATTGTCAAAGGAACTGGTGCTCTTAGTTCCTTGTCTCCCTGTCTGTAGGCCTGGCCGCAGTGATAGGAGCTTTTTCAACACAATGCCAAGGGCTCCTGTAGGTCTGTGTAGTTGGCCTTTTCCCCTCATTCTTTTGTTTTTATCACAGCAGGGAGATTATAGTGAAAATGAGAGATTCTATGGTATCACTGGTGAGAACCAGGAGGGTCACAAATGGAAGAGAAAATTAAGACAACTCAAGATGCCTTTAAAGTGACAACTGCACAGTTGATTTGCATGCCATTAAAAAAGAAGAGTTGTGAGGAAAGCAATTGCATGATTGAGGATGTTTGAGAGTTCCTGACTCGTGACAATTACTGTATCTTCCAGATTCCTGTTGCTTAGTGTGCTGCTGTGATAGTTTGACTTCTACAACATGACAGTTCCCTTCCTGTTCTGGTAGCACTATCATTTCCTTGCAGTATAGTTAAGATACTATCTATAAGCCAGGTATGGTGGCATACATCTGTAATTTCAGCTTTCTGGGAGGCTGAGGCAGGAGGATTGCCATTTTCAAGTTCAGTTTGGGCAACTTAGCAATACCTTGTCTCAAAATAAAAAATAGCAAGTGATCTTTGGCTATATATCAATGAAAGTCCCTGAGTTCAATCCCCAGTACTTAAAAAAAAATTAGTCTTCCTCAAATGAGTTAAAAGTTCCCATCAATCCCTTACTCAATCATGTTGTATGCTAGTGAAAGGGCAACCCCCGTTAGCCTTGAAAGTTAATGAAATAATTTTGCAGCGTATCCTAATGACCAGCATGTTTATTCTTGAGAGAGGAAATACTGAAATCACATGAAAGAAGAGATATTTGAAACTCAGGTGATACTCACTGCCTCTTACAGTCTATATATTCATGGTAGAAATATATATATATATATATATTTTTTTTTGCAGCACCGGGGATTGAACTCATGACCTTGCGCTTGCCAGGCAGGCGCTTAGACCGCTGAGCTAGATCCCCAGCCCTGGTGTTTTTGAGACAGGGTCTCACTATGCCATTCAGGCTGGCCTTGAGCTCACTTTGTAGCCCAGGCTGGTCTTGAACTAACAACAATCCACCTGTCTCAGCCTCCCGAGTGCTGGGATTACAGGCGTGAGCCACCACGCCTGGCCTAAATACATATGTTTTGAGAACGTTTTCCTCCGGTTAACTGTACAGAAACTTGACAGAGAAATGCAAAGCACTTTACTCACAGGTTATAGGTGACACTGTGATGGGCCTGAGATTGAGTCAAGGCTCACATGAGACCGCGTGTTACAGAAGAAACGTCCGAGAGACTGAATCTTTAAGTTCCACCGCGGCTCTAGTGCCGAGGCCCTGAGGTCTCTGTCAGTGAGCCAGGAGGAAGGCAGCTCACAGAAGGTGACAGAGAACCAGGACGGACAGGAGAAGATTCGATTTGAACTCTAGCTCTGGCTCTTTGCAGCTGCGGGACCAGAGACTTGGTCCCTGTCCTCCTCCTCCCATGAGGACAGAGCAACATCCAGTCAGTCTCAAGGCTGACCCGTGCACCTTCAGGGGACAGAGGCCACTTTCCTTTTGCATTTCCAGCATCTCTCACATGTACGAGGGGTAATCAAAATATACAGTGAACGCAGGAATTAAAAATACTATGATGGTAAAGACATACTGTCATTAACCCCCCTCGAAGTAATCCCCCTTGCTTTGAACACACTTGTCCTACCATTCTTACCATTTTCTGGAATGGTTATGGAAGACCTGTTTCTTTTCTTTTTGTTCTCTTTTTTATTGTGGTGATATCTCTACCTTTACCATTTGT
>RJWT010018975.1:0-16861 GCA_004365215.1 Cuniculus paca
AATGATAGTATGAAGGAAAGATGAAAAGAAATTTTTATAGCAGAAATAATATGCAACTACTAAAAGACTCCTCCTAGAGAAAAATACCCAAAGAATTTTCTAGATAATTTCAAATATAAAATTCTACAATAAATAAGCATGTAAAAGGATTTTATGTTTGATATTGCAACAATTATATTTTATGCACATACTCTTCTACTTAAATTTCCCTAAGAGTTTATTAAAATCTTTAAAAATCTATGTGCATTCTTTCTTTTTCTAGGCTAATATCAGTATTCTTGTCTACACATTTGTTGGTCTGTGCAAAAAAGATTCCAAAACAAAAAATAAAGGAATAAAAAAATAAAACAACGAGCACACTAAAAATATCTACTTCATAGAATGAAAGCTTTGTAAAATATGGAAACTCAATTTATGAGGTTGGTGAAGATTATCATTTGTTAAAACTACATTATCTTAGACCGCATATAAATTAAACTTCTTGAACACATACCTTATCAAGTCATGGATTTTTGAGGAATAATAAACCAACCTAAACTCCAGAAAGCTAATAATTTACGTAAACCTCAGATTTTCATGTGATTTTTGAACTTCTTTGGCAAAGAATATTCATTGTGTCCTTTTGGACATGTGGTGAGGTGGCAAGATGATAATCATAGCTAAGCTGACTTGCCAAACTGAAAATGACAAGCTATACCTGAATTTCCTTTCTCCTCATGAATACATTTGTTCCCTCTTCATACCCAGTAGCACTCATATAATTAGTGGCTCTATGATACAGGTTAGTTCCCAATCAATAAATTATGCTTTCTACATCAGGATTTATCATTCATAGAGCATGCAATGTCCCCAGAAGGTCCTTCCAGGGAGCAATACTGCTTGCTAGTGCTGAACCAAATTTAAATCTCCTTAGACTTGCAGTGAAATTGCTTGTTCACCTGGTTGTTTTATGCAGCTAATGATTTTGCAATATCGCATTCAATTGAATAATTATACAAGGGAGATGCTGAATGCCCATCTTCTCTAGATTAGAATAATTTATAAATGCAGTTTTTCTATCCCATTAAGCAGCACCACCTTTTAATGAGACAGAAACACAACAAGGCAGGCAAAATGATATGTAACTAGTAAGAGAAAGAAAATACAATTTGAGCAAGCAGAAATTTTCCTTGACCGGTTGTCAGGAAAAAGGATTTTCATTTATCATAAGAAAATAATACACCTTGAGGAGTCCTGACAATAGCATTCATTTACAAACACATATACAGAAATAGTTTTATATTTATATATTTAAAAATAAACAAATGAGAGCCTAGGAAATTGATGTTTGCTTAATTTTGTATGCATGATTAGTAGCACAGCCATATTCAAAAACTTTAGATCAAGTCTTGTTTTCCTCCTGGTACAGACTGGACCCTGCTTTCAGAGCATAGATGTATGTATGCATACTTCTTACCGTCGAACTTAAAGGAAATAATTTTGTCTGCTTTTTTCCTTCCTATGCTCATGCTGTGAGTGTGCTCTTTTGTTTTTTCCACCACACTGTCCCTCTTTAAATTGTTTAAATCTGACAGTCCAGTGCTAGTTATGAAGTCCCATTGGGATGCCAGATGGTAGAACTATTCATCTCTCTTGTGGGTGCCTGGCCATGGGCCACAGGTTACTCATTTCTACTTTTTAGTTCAACTGTGAAATGAAAATTTGTTATAACATGCTACTTTTGAAATAGCAGCACCTAATTTTATAATGGCCTTGATAAAAGTGTAACAGTACAATTAATTAGAGATATTTAGAAAAATTTTACACTGTTTAACCAAATGTTTGTGTTTTATAAAATATTTTCATCCACAAAAATGTGCACATTTTTAAGCAAAAACTTAAAAAAAGGTTTTTTTAAATGTTTGCAATCAGAACCAACACTAAGAATACCTTTAAATGAAATAATCACTTCCATATTTTGAATTTATATAACCAGAGTTTCATAGAATGAACTTATCAGGCATAATCCTCAACTCTGTATTGGGGATCTGGCCAAGATCCCCTATTGCCTGCATCAGGGGTATGGTGAGAGGGTAAAATAAGAAACAGAGACAAAGTTAGTAACACGTGATGAGTGACTGGGAAGTCCATGTCTCCAGATGGACCAGAAGGTGACACTCCAAAACAGTCACTATTTATTGGGTGTATACAGCAATAGGTGTGGCTAGTGGAACATTCAAAGTTGGCAGGAACTCAGAGGTCTATGACTTGGCAGGGAAGTATTATCTTGGGATGACTCAAGAGGGCGGAGATGATCTTACCTTAAAAAGGATCTTACTCTAGAGTACTTTTTTGAATATTTAGTGGTTTTAATTTTAGTCTTAGTGGGTGGGAGAGGATGGCCCATCTCTAAAGAGTTAATGGAAAATCTCAAATGAATGATAGCGATAATCCCAAACCTCCAGTTATCCCTTAGAGAAGTATGCAAAATTAACCATTGTGGTTTTGTGGTCCCCAACAACTCTGTAGGAACACAATTTACATACAGGCGTGTAATACATTAGAAAAGTTTCAATTAATTGGTGTTGCAAACTAGTAGTTTATAACTTGTCTTCAGTGTGTTGTCTTGTTTGATACTGCAGAAAATGGAGATTGGTTGGTTGCTGTCTTGTTCTCTTGTTGCAGAGAAATACCCGACACCCAAAATTAGGGCAGGGAAGGTTTGTTCTTACAGTTCTTGGAGATTTCAGCCCATACTTAGCTGGTTCCAAGGCAGGACAGGGTGGCTGAGCTTGGCTCCACAGGGCAAGAGCAAACAGGGCAAAAGAGGGAAAAGCACGCCTTCTTCTCTCCCTTATATTATGTACTGGCTCCACCCCTGGGCAGGTGCAGAACTCACACCGCCAATCCTAGTGCTAGACAACAAACCAATCACAAATGCTAGATTCAGCCACTTCCATGACTACATGAGGCTTGTGGGGGGCTCACCTAGACACAAACCATAACAGTTGCTTAGTCTAGGTTTCTCTAATCTCACTTTAACTAGGAAAGATTTACTTTTACCAAGATTATGTGCCAAACAGGGTCTGATCATTGGATGTCCGACAAATAAAGCCTATCAATTTTCACTGAAATTTCAAGATTCAGTCACTCTGATGGTACTTGCATTTTTGGGAGGAAGGATATATGTAAAGTATTTGTTTATTTCAAGAGCTACATAGGTCCTTGCTATGAGATGTTACAAAAGTGGGCCAAGAGAAACAAAGAACACCAATTTCAGACTGGAGCAGTACCAGGCTTGTAAGAAAGTTAGTGGGATTAGAGTAATGAATATGTCCCCAACTTCAACCCTGTCAAGGTAGGAGAAGGTCTGCAGTTACATAAAACCACAGTGAATTCAGAGTAGAGCAGCACTGTTTGAGTTCAGTGACTGAGCCGAGTAAAGGCAGCAGAAAGAGCTATCCTGAGGGATGCAGAGGGATTCTGTGTTATTTACCAAGAAATGGGGTCATTCCTAAATGGGAAATTAAAAACTCATTAATGTTAACTAATTTTTCCTGGAACAGTCTAGAAGATCTAAAAAATGTCCAGTTTTACTCAATTATCAGATATGCTTTATCACTTTGTGGTTTATGTACTTTGTTAAGACTATAAAACATCATTTTCTTTGAAAATGATGATCATGTTAGCTTCTAATAAAAGGAAGAAAAGCATTGACAAAATAGGAAACATTTCAAAATTTGGTCAACATTGTCATTTCCTTGGTAATCATTGTTGCTATGTATTCATAAACTACAGTATATTCTAATTGTCTCTTATTGTATAGGTGACATTTTTACTTTAAATCCTCAACATCCAAACTAGCTAAATGCCTAGAAGTTTTTCCTTCTATTGATGTACTTCAAAATTCAACTGTGCAATGTGTGAAATGCGTTATTTGGAACATATTTATTAATCCCCTATGTCTCAGTTCCTCAGCTACATAATGGGGAGAACTTATGAACCAAATTCAAAAAGGCACTTAGCTCTGTGTTAAGTATTTAACAATCACACAGTAAATCATAGCAACTCCTATGTTAGACTGATAAAGGAAACCAAGTCTTCATTGAGACCATCTAGGTAGGAAAATTTTGGAAAGATATTTTCATGGTCACTTATTTATTTATTAATTTATTTTTGTTTTTTTGAGACAGAGATTCACTATGCAGTTCTGGCTGCCCTTGAACTCTCAGGGATCCTCCTGTCTCACCCTCCCGAGTGCTGGGATTACAGGCATTTGCCACTACACCCGGCTCATGGCCATTTTAAATTCCACCACAAAGACAGATGTCAGCTATGTACACATAAGAGACAACCAGTGTTTTTCTTAACAATTAGTAAAAGATAGAGTTATTAATTGTTTAATGATTTTTAGACTTAAAACCATTAGACACATGTTCATATTTTAAATTGCTTCTCAGGATATTTTGTATCACTGCAATAAGGTAATTTCTAATCTTTAGAATTTATGCAATAGCTTAATGAATTTTTGCAGGATTCATTTCCAAAACATGGAGTCGTGAAATGTTAAAGTATGTCTCATTCTTTTCAGAAAATGAACAACCCTGGGGTTGAAATTGGAAAGTTGCATCAGAAATGTCACAAAGGGGATCATTTTCCTGTAATGTATCATGTTTCTGTTTAGACTGAAAGTGATAAAGAGAGCAAGGAAAAATAATAGATGATATGCCTCATTCTTAATGCGTTTTTACTCTAAAAAATTCCCATAGCCATCTGTTACCTGTATGTCAGTTTATTACGAGTAAGCAATATTTTTCTCTTCTACTTGAAATGTATGGTAGTTCTGAACAAAGTTTATTTAAAAACATATGGTGATTTTAATGAAACACCTATTTAAATACTAAATCTTCATTATAGGCTTGTATTAGGTCTTCAGCTATATAATGTAACCTCCAGACAAGTCTTACTGCTCAAAGTAAGTCAGAAATCTAGACTGTGACTCTGACAGATGGGTGACATAAAAATTGTATCAAATTTTTGAATAAATCTTGAATATAAAGCATACATAACTAGTAAGGTCAATAATTGAGGTTGCAATGTAATTATTTGTGCTTTTAGTCACTTATTTTCACAAGCATTTATTTCTTGCATTTGTATATATTTACAGTAGTAATCATTTTGAAAATTGATTGAACAGGATAGCCATAATTTGGAAGGGCAGAAGAAATAAAAGAAGGACTTTATTCTATTCAAGTATATGCATATAGTCCAGGGTGTTGATTTGACAGAGGGAGGCATCAGGAATTAGGAAAGTGGATGCTTTTCTTCTCAATAACGTTAGCATATAAATCCATAATATATCATTGTATTTTCTTTTAAGAGAATGAATTTAACTGAATCTAAGTTAACTCAGTTATACATGATCCAGTCATTTTTCAGTCAAAATGATAGATCACTTGTTAAGGTCTATTTGCCTAAAGTAGAGAGTAAGTGGTCACTTTGTGAGATATAGAGTCTTTAAGAAGCACTTATATACACAAATTTATTTGGTGATGCTAGAGATTTATTTAATGGGAATTATTCTATTTTGTAACAGAATTTGGGTTAATGTTTTAAGAAAGTATACAAATAAGAAAGTAACGACTCATTTTAGGTGAATGTAAATCTAATGGAATAATACTAATGTTGCTACGTTTACATTACCATGAAGAGTTAAATGACTGTTAAATTAGATCATGTCTAAGATCAGATTTTGTACAGGGTATGGAAAGTGAGTTTCGGAGCTCATTAGAACTCCAAGAGGGGATAGAGAGAATGCTATTGTCGCGGCACTGGTGGGTACAATTGATGAAGAACTAGGTTTTGCTCAGTCTGACCTTGACTCAAGCTTCTTTTAAAATAAAACAAAAAATAATGTGACCTGGTGCTATTTTTCCGACAAAATCCTACGAGTTAGTCCACTTTTGTACTTTATAATTGCTCATTATTCTATGATTTGATACATTGTCAAAAAATTCCCTGTCATGTATGACCTAACACTGAAGTACATGATTCAATCCTACAAGTTAATGTTTCTAATGCAATAGACACTTTGAGAAATTGGAGATTTCATACAAATGCGAATGTGAACATGGAAGAATAGTGATGATAATACTACTATTAAGCCGTCAACTAGGGAATGTAAGGCTAAACAAAAGCAAGTAGTTACACAGTTTCAGAAAGGGAAGCAGAAAAACATAAAGATGGAAAGAAGCTTATAAAAAGTGACTATGCTCTTCTGAATTTTCCTTATCCAAAATTATATCAAAATGACATTTACAACTTACCCATAACATTCTGTTGAAAAATACAACGTGTATACAGATTCCATGATTACAAAGTTCAATGTCCACTTTCTCGTTTTTAAAATTTTTATCACTTCTGTGATGATGGAAATGCTTTCTAATCGATCCCTTCAAAGGTTTAATTTTATAGACATCAACCTAGTATATTTCAAGTAATATACATCAAAGTGCTATTTTCTTCCATGATTTAAATGTGTTTTTCAGGAGAAGTTTATTCTTTTCCATTCATATTTTACCAAAGACTGAGGAGAAAAGATAACCATTAAGCTTTGATTTTTAACTTAATTTTTTGACTGCCATCTCTTACAGGAAGTGATAGGTAGTCTCAATTTAGTGATATTACCTAGATAGTCTCAATTCAGTAACAGAACTACCACAGTTTTAGAGTCCAAGAGTAAGTTCTAATTCTCTGTTCTATCACTTCATTCCTTGGGAGAAAAATATGCTTCCTCTTAGTTTCTGGTTATCATCTTTAAGCTGAGTAAAACAGCACGTCATCTTGGGGCTCAGAAATTGATATACCAGTTTAAGGTGCTTTGAGATGCCAAGTACTTTGATCTAAAAGATCAAAGGAGATTGGAGTGCCTCCAAAGCAAATTTTCTCTAATATTCTGCCTTGTTGTCTGACTGTACCTACTTTTCCTTTGAATCAAACCAAAGTTGTCACAATTTCTCTGAGCCAGTTTGGGTCATAGAATCAAGAATCTCTTTGTCCCAAAATCAGGCAACCAGAAAAATTACTAACTACATTCCTCCTTGTAAGCCATCAGAGGAAATGCTGCACAAAGAACCCAAAAGAATGTGAAATGGGAGGTTTTGATGATTTCTCATAAGTGTATTACCCTTAAATTTTATGCTTCATTCAATCACATTTCTCCACAACTCTCCACTCTTCATGGGACATAAGAGAGTTTTCCCTGAATCTTTGGGTTGTCTTTTCTGAAGATTCTTATGTCACTTAAAACTTCTATTAAATAACTTTCAGCAGCAGGAGTCATGATATGGCCCAGTCACAGCCAGCTTTTGTTGATATCTCTGGGAACATCATATGGAGCAGGTCTCCAGTGCAGATGGTGGTGCTGTTGGTTCTTTGGGGGTCCACTTCTTCACTCTGGAGTGATGAATCCAGAGAGTATAAATTGTAATTTTTAAAGCAGTGGGTTGGTTTAAATTATTTTCTGGGGGCCCTCCCACCTTGATTGGAGAGGCTCCTCCTTCCAGGATTTAACTAACACTTTAACTCCAGGTTCAGAGGAATGTACAAGGATGTGAATCAGGATAGGATGACATTGTAACAGTGTGCTGGAGATCTTTTAATGTCTGATGCAGCACCTTCATTTGTTGGTGCAAGTCCGAAATTCCAATATTCTTGCAGTTCTTCTAGTGCAGGCATCACCTGGGGAGGCCTCACAAACACCACCTCAAAAGGAGTCAATTCTTTACAGTACAGGGTGCACTGTGACTTGTGAAGTGCAATGGGAAGCATCTTGACCTGGTTCGTTCCAGTCAAGTGGAAATTTCACCAAGGTATTCTTTTGTTTTGTTTTGTTTTGTTCTGTTTTGTTTTTGGTCCTGGGGATTGAACTCACAACCTTGCACTTGCCAGGCAGGTCCTTATGCCACTGACCTAAATCTCCAGACCTCAACAAGGTATTCTTTAGAGTTTGTTTTTCATCTTTCTACTTGACCCAACTCTGAGGTTGACAGGCCATGTGTAGCTTCCATTTAAATCCTAAGGCTGCTGAGAGACCCTGAACTGTTTGACCCACAATAGTAGGTCCATTATCTAAACCCACCATTATGGGGAGCCTGTACTGAGGTATAAACAACTCCATTGGTGCTCTAACTACTTACCTAGATGTCTCAGTTCTAGTGGGGAAAGTATCTACCCAGCTAGAATAGGTGCAGATTAACATCAGCAAATACTTGTTTCTGCTGGTAGGTTTGATTTTAGTGATGTTTACTTTGACATCTTCAAATGGCACCGTTCCTTGTCTCTGAACACCTGGCTGTTGCTAGGGCTATGAGATTGGATTGTTGTAGGTGCAGGCTATGCATTTTGCAGCCACTGAAGAACACAGATTTCCAAATCTTGGCACAAGGAAATGGAAGCTGAGCAAGTATGTCACAGCCATTTTTCCCAAATGGGTGCAGATGTGTAAGTCCTGTGTCACAAAATGTTCTAAAGTCTCAGGAAAGAAAACTTCCTCCCATTATCCTCAGTGGCCTCTTCCACTTTAGCCCATAATAACTCCTTTTCTGAATACTTGAGTGACTTGAGCAGTGGGCTACCAGGACATGAGCCAGAAGAGATTGTTCTCCAGTTGCAGCTTGCTTAGTGGCCAGGTGGGACATTTGATTTCCTTGGGCTTCTATGGACTCGCTCTTTTAGGGTCTCAGGCCATGTATTAACACTACCTTGGAAGACAACCAAACAACCTGTAATAGCCTCAATATCTCTTCGGAGTTTTTGATATCCTTTCCTCCTGCTGTCAGGAGGCCTTTCTCCTGTTAGATGGTGCCATGCACAAGTAGTGTTGCGAAGGCATAGTGAGAGTTGGTTGTAAACATTTTCCCACCTGTCTTTTCCTACCTCCAAGGTCCAGGTGAGAGCAATCAATTCAGCTCATTCTGCCAGTGTACCATGAGTCAAAGCTTCTGACTGGACAGTCTATTCAAAGGTGACACCTGCTGCTCCTGCCCTCCAAATCCCATCAATTACCATGCCTGTTGTCTGGGAACAGGGTCAGGTCTTTGTTCTCGAGGGGCACATCCTGCAGATCTGGTCAAGCTAAGTACACCATCTCAATGGTCTCTGTGAAGTCATGTTCAGGGAGCTCCAGGGATGAGGGAAGAAGGGAGGCAGGATTAATAGACTATACAGTTTTAACTGTTAGTCTGGGATCTTCTAAAAGAGTTCCTTGATACTGAGTCAGTCTAGTTCTTGATAGCCAATTACCACCAGGACAATGCAGTAGCATGTCAACTGCATGGGGAAAAAACACATTTAATTTTTGTCCCAGAGTTAATTTGTCTGCTACCTTTACTTAGATGGCAGTGACTGTAGTAGAACACAGAAAAGGGACCATCCAGCTGCCACAGTCCCTTAGATAAATATGCCACAGGGTGCTTCCAAGGCCCCAGGGTTTGAGTCCGGACTCCCTGAGTAGTGCCTTCCTTTTCATGGACAAAGATCTAGAAAGACTCTTTGTAATGTCTGGCAGTGCCACAGCAGGAACACTTACCAATTTCGCCTTCAAGGTTTTAAATACTGCTTGACATTCAGGGCTCCTCTCCAAGGAGGGACTGTTTCCTCCTTTCAAAACCTTATACAGGGGTTTTGTTATGGCTGCAAAATTAGGAATCCAAAGATGACAGTATCAAACTGTTCCTAGAAATTCCCTCAAGTCCCTTCTGGTTGCCAGCTTCCTCAGGCCCTGAATGGCCTGAGTGTGTTAGGTTGACAAAGAACATGTCCCATGATTTAACATAGATCCCCAAAATTTTACAATTTGTGCACAAATGTGAGTATTTTAGATACTTGATACCCCTTATCCTGGAACAATCCTAGCATCTTCTCTGTTCCCTCTTGACAGAGCTCCTGTGTCTCAGCAGCTAGAAGCTAGTCATCAACATATTGCAATAGAGAGATTTCAGGATTTCCTTGCCTAAAAGTAGCTAAGTCCTTCAGTAAAGCTTCCATGAATATTGTTGGAGAATTCTTAAATTCCTGTGGGAGCCTTGTCCAAGTTATTTGATACTTACATCTGCCCTCAAATTACTCACACAAAGGCAAATACTTCCGGGAATACCACAGAGAAAGAAATACAGAAGAATGCATCTTTTAAATCTGATACAATATACCAACTTTGCAAACTGAGCAAGGTATAAGGGTTTGGGACTATAGGGTGAAGGGTGATAACCAAATAATTTACAGCTCATCAATCTAGCTCTGGCCTATATTCATTGGTCCTAGGCTTTCAGACTGGCTGCATAGGTGAATTCCATGGGGACCAACACTCTCTTAGTATTCCTGCCTCCAATAATATCTGTACATGAAGTTTGACTCCCTTTCCAACTTCCATGTTCATTGGATAATGTTTCAGATGGACTGACCTTGCATGTCCCACCAACTCAACTATCACTGGAGGCACATGTGGCACAAAACCTGAGGGGTTTTCCTTTGCCCAAACCAAGAGAAAATGCTAAATCTATGAAAGCAAGACAGGATATCTGGGTGCTGGTTTCTATGCTCCCGAGTCCAAGAGATGATATTCCTCTTTCATGGGAAAAGTGATGGCCAAAACATGAGTCTCTAGTGATGGCTCTTTCCTAATAGTTACAATAGTTTCTGAGGGGATAGAAGAAATCTAGAGCTTGCAATTTGCAAAGAAGGTCTTGGCCCAGAGGGGCAAAGGACAATCAAGTACAAATACAAAAGAATGATTAACTACTTGTCACCCAACCTAAACTTGTCATGGTTCACAGAAAGAATAAGTAGAGGTTTGACCAGTCACTCCTTGTACATTTATCTTTTTATCTAAAAGTAGGACTAGCAGATGAGTAACTACAGATACATCTGTGCCCATGTACACTAGGAATTTCACAGGTTTTTCCTCTACATTTGCAGTTAACAAGGATTGCTTCATGTCAAGAGACAGAGACCCATGACCCCATCAGTCTGAAACTTCCTTTGACTCTATCACAAAACCTTTCTTGTTTTCCTTATGTAGTAAATTTGGACATTCTTACTTGAGATGCCCCACCTGTTTACAACAGGCACACTGATTTTGGTCTAGTAGGTGTCTCCCTCCTTGATGAGAACATTTCCCTTTTTCCTTCTTTCCTCTGGTCCCTGTATGAGCCTCTTTCCTGTAAGTTGCTCGCATTACTCTCATCTGTTCCTCCTGAAGTTTACTTCTTTTCCTCTCTATAGTGATACACTTTCTGAGCTGCCTCAATTAATCGGACCATAGCCATTGCTGCAATTTGATCCAGTCTCTGTAACTTGCCTCATATGTCAAGGGCCAAATGGATAACAAAAGACACATTTATCATCCTGGCATTCTCATCCTGGGGATCAAACAGAGTATATATTCAGTTATCCTCCAGGAGGCACTTGAGAAACATGAACCAACTCTCATCAGTCACAAGACACACCTTCACCACCTTGTGCAGGTTTGTGTGATGGCAGGCAGCTGCATGGAGCCCTTTTATCAAAGCTGTGTGATAGGCATCTAGATCCTGGGCCTGCAGAGTGGTATTCAGGTTCCAGTTAGGTGACACTTGGGACATAACACAATTTACTTTCTCCATCTGTTCTTGTTCAGTTCCCATGGCTTCTGACTTTACATGATCCTCAGCAGCTTTCCAAATTCTCTCTCTCTTCTCTGAGGAAAACAGGGTAAATAGTAACTGCTGACAATCATCCCAACTGGGGCTATGTGTCTTGAACACTGACTCTAAGAGGTTAATAAGAGCTCAGAGATGCTTTGAGAAGGAGGTTTTGCAAGATAGATAATTATACAATTAATCTCTGTTAGTTCATTAAAAAGAATGGTTCATGCTTTCATTGATCATTTTTTCATGCCTATAGCTTATAATCTGAGTAACTATTTTAAAGAAAATAATTCATAATATATTAACCATTGTTAAATTCCTATTATCTTGTTTTGAAATTCTGTACCATCACTTTTGTTCTTTTTTGGTTTAAAAAAAACCAAGAGAATGAATAAAATCAAATAAAATCTGAGATGAAAATGTAGGTACTATAAATGATACCACAGAAATATACAGGCTCATTACAAATTACTATTATCTATAAAGTAAAATATTGGAAATCTTAAAAGAAAGTTTATATTTTTGAGCAAATACAAACTATAAAACTTGAACCATGCAGACATAGACCAATAATGAGTAAAAAGATTTAATTGGTAATAAATGCTTTATCAAAGTAAATCTCAGAACTGACTAGTATCATTATTGAATTTCATCAAACTGTGAAAAAGAATTATCTGTAATTCTTCTTAAGCCATTTGAAAAATTGAAAGGGAAAGAATGTTAGCAAATTCATTCTATATGAAGCTATCATTACCCTATTAACAAAACCTCAAGTTTACAACACATCAAGGAAACCATGCACTAACATAACCTAATGAGGACAAATTCAGACATGTTCAACAAAGTACTAGTAAATTGAGTATAACTGGACATCAAAATAACCTGTTTAGTCTGTTTATATTTTGGGTTTTCCATTTAAGAAAAATGAGTATCCAAATAGGAAAGACAAAGGCAAATTATCCTTGTTTGTGGATTTAAAGAATAAATACAGTTCAAATGTTCATACTTCCCAAAGAAATTTACAACTTCAAAACACTCTCCATCAAAGTTCCAATGGTTTTCTGACAGAAATAGTAAAAATATGAATGGTAAAATTAGTGCTAAAATACCAGAGACTGATTAGCCAAAGAAATCTTGAGCGAATTGAACAAAACTGGAGGCATCATAATGCCTGAAGTCCAAATATTCATAAAGAAATAATGATCAACAGAAGCCATAAAAAACATGAAGATCAATGTAACACAATAGAGAACATAGAAATAAATTCATGCATATGAATCCAACTTATCTTCAACAACTCATCAAAAAACAAACCCAAGAAAAAACGCAGTCTTCAATGAATAGTTCTCAGAAAATTGGGCAACCATATGTAAAAGAGTAAAATTGAACCTCATCTCACATCATGTACAAAAATCAATTCAAAATGGATCAAAGTAGTAAACGTAGTCTCTAAATTTTAAAACTAGAGTACTGGAACAATTCTTATAGAAATTACAAGGCATTGATTTAGGCAAAACATTTTTTTAAACTCCAAAAGTAGAGACATCAAAAGCAAAAATAGACAAATATATTATATTAAAATGAGGAGTTCCTGTACCAAACAGGAAGTAGTCAACAGAGCAAAGAGAAAACAAGCAAAATGAGGACAATATTTATAAATAATTCACTTATTAAGGGATTAATATCAAGAATATTAAGAGACTCAACTACGAAAACAAATAATCCACTATAAAACTGGACAAATAATTTGAATAGGCATTTCTCAAAAAATATATGCAAATGACCAACAGGTGTATGAAATAAATCATTCTACATCATTAATCAGCAGGAAAGTGGAACTCTAAAGCACAGTAAGACCTCATCTTCCCCCAGTTAGAATGGCTTTAATGCAAAAGGAGTAATAAATGCTAGTAAGGATGTGGAAGAGAAATGAGAACACTTATATACTCTGGTTGGGAATGTAAACTAGTACGGCTTTTATAGAAAAGAGTATGGAAGTTCCTTAACGTACTAAAAATAGAAGTATACATGGTTCAGTACTTAATCAAAAGAAAGTCAAAAGAAAGTAAGTCAATATGTGAAGTTCAGTGATGCTTGAACTTCTATATATATATTGCAGTAGTATTCCCAATAGTCAAGATGAGGACAAACCAATATGTATACAAATGGATGCACAGATAAAGAAAATGAGGTCTATATAAAAATGTTATAATACTACTCTACCACGAAAGTAATGAAATTCTCTCATTTGGAGCAACATGGTTGGGAGTACAGGCTGTTATGGTATGCTGGGCACACCAATACAAATGCTGTAAGCTTCAGTCATATGTAATAAACTTAAAAAGTTGATTTAGCAGAAACAGAATAATTTTCACTAGAGGCAAGGAATGAAAAAAAAAGGTGGAGAGAGAGTTTTTGAGCAATGAGTAACAACATAAAAATGAGAGGAATAATTTCTATCATTCAACAAAACAGTAGTGCAGCTATCATTTACAATGCATTATATATTTGGAAAGAGCTAGAATCCAGCAGTTTGAGAGTTCTTAACACAAATATAGTAGTGTCTTAGTTCACCATCTTAATTCTTTCCATGATTCTGGTTACAGAATTTGTTCTGCAGTTAAAACCAAAATCATGGAATGAATTCTGGGACCAAAATCATGGAAAGAATTAAGTTTGTGAACTGAGGAACCACTGTCAACAAGATAATATTGTAAATGACAATGGTTTAAGTAGATGGAAATGCTAATAACCCTGAGTTGATCAATTGATTTTATACATTGTGTATAATATATGTGATACATATCACTATCCAGTAAATATTTTTTATGTATCAATTAAAATGTTTTTAAAATGAGTAAGGAAAAAAGCTCTAACAGCCCCGTGAGTGCTGACCCATTCTCAGACACACAACACACACACATGCACACAAACAAGTTAAAGGAAAAACGCTACTTGTTGGTCTGCATTATGAAGTACTTTCTTCTACAGTATTGTCTTCCCAATTATAGAAGACTAACAAAATACTTCCAGAAATGGAAAAGTTTAATTTTATCATAACTGTTTATAGTAGTTTTAGGAATCTTTAAGATAATCCTGGCTATCTGGATTCAATTTCCCTCTCACTCATTTTAAATCTTGTTCTTCATTTACTTGTTATAAGAAAAATATTTGAAAGATTTTTTTAAAGTGAAATAAGGTGTTCTTAAAATTACAATATTTTTATATTTTGTCATTTTTAATAAATTTTCACACACATTTGTAATAATGGGAAATTTAAACACCATCTAATTCAAAGTAGGTCATGTGGATGCACTTGATTTTAATATGGTTTGCTATCTGTATTCCCCCTTCATTTGTTAAAAAATGAAAAAAAGCAAATTATTTCAGTAATTAAGAATGTGATTATGATAAAACAACTTTATGTGTCCATAATAATTAACATGAAATAATTCTATGCACATACACTTTATATGATTTCTTAAATAACAAGACAGAAGAACAATTTTATATTCTTGTTATGGTTTGTATCTAGGTGCCCCCCCCAAGCCTCATGTAGTCATGGAAGTAACTGAATCTAGCATTTGTGATTGATTCATTGTCTAGCACTGGGATTGGCAGTGTGAGTTCTGCATCCGCCCAGGGGTGGAGCCAGCATACAACATAAGATTGGGAAGGAGACGTGCTTCTCTTTTTTTTTGCACGTTTGCTCTTGCTGCTTGCAGCTGCCATGATCGGCTGACCATCAGCCATTCAACCCTGCCTTGGAACCAGCTAAGTATGGACTGAAACCCCCATAACTGTAAGAAATAAACCTTTCCTTCCCTAATTTTGGGTGTCGGGTATCTTGTCTCAACAAGGAGAACAGATTAACCAAGGCAATTCTACAATGTAAACAGTGAGTTTTTGAAATCTATTGCCATTGAGAACTGCTTTCTTCAATCTGTATTATCCCTGTTTCAAACTTCCCTAGTCTTTTTATTCTACTTTAAATATTATTTACCTAGAAATTTCTAATTAAGTATGATCTCTTACAGACAGAAATCACAACTCAAATGCAACTCCATGCTTCAATCTACTCTCTGTGTTGCTGGGCTGTATAGATACATATCCATTAACAAATATGTATAAAATAATATGTTTTATCTATTGTAATGTAAGGTTTAAAAATGTGTTAGCTTCACTGGACTATATTTCCTGGAAATATATATGGAACAAGACTTGTAAGGGAATGCCCATCCTTGAAAAGCAGAATCATGAGAAAGAAAAGTAAAGACTGACAGATGATTCTGCAATACTGAAAACAAAGAACTTCCATGCCAAAGCAATAACTTTGGTTATAGTGATGGCTACATGAAATGTTAGCATGGTAACACTTGAAACTAGAGCAGGGTAAGAGTTATTAAGGCACAATGAACAATAAAATTTTCAGATGTGATGTGCTTGATGTGTATGCTTTAGAGTAAAAATGTACAATAACTTCACATAAAGGCCACAAGGAAACACACTTACAAAAAGAAACCAGATGAAACATGGTAAATGATTCAAAGTCTCTGAAGTACTGGACTGTTGTTAACTAACAGCACAGTTTAACAATGCATAACAGCAACTGTCACTTGTACAAAAATAGTCTACAAGTCAAAATAACCTTCCTCCTTCCATGATCCTGCATGCACTGACAAGCAATTCTACAATCAATTCTTTCCAAACTGACTAATAAAATGAATCACGACAATTATATGATTATAATAGTGGTGATAATGATAGTAATGACAGACTTATTGAGATTTACTATATTCGAGGTACTGTATTACCTATTATAGTTGAATAGTATACTTATTCAACTTCATTTAGTTTTTAAAAAAAACATTAGAATGATAGTTATTATCAGTAATTTTAAAAGAAACAAAAACCCTAGAAGCTGTGAAATAAAGTGGGCAAAGCTAAGTAACTAGTGAGTGTTCAATGTAACATATGTGCTTTGTTTTATGTTATGCCCTTTTCCTTATGGTACACTTAATATACTGAGACTGGCATCAGTCACAATGCTTATCTTATTATTCCTTTCAAAAGAATGATTAGTAGAAGAGAAACTAGGAGTTGCTGCTATCCACTCTTCCCTGGGTACAGATAGTAGGGCTCTTCCTCTGTACAATAACCATCTGCCTGACAGAGTCTACAGAAAATGTCAGAAGAGA
>RJWT010018976.1:0-18610 GCA_004365215.1 Cuniculus paca
ATACATGCTCAGACTGTCAACCCCATGCCTGTAAATTCAACCTAACAATACAATCCTTCAGGTGCTTTTTGTACCTCAATTGCTATTAGCTCAGGTTGACCTCCAAACCAGCTGGTGGCTTATGGAGTGAGAGGGTTTGGTGATTTTCAGTCTGCATGCTGGTAGGCTTACAGGAGACACTGACTTTTTTCTCTTCCTGGGTCCCACACAGTCTGCACAGCTTATCAGAAAGGCTGGCTAGTTGGATCCTTGATCGGCTCCTCCCAGTCCCAGCATGGCTGACTCTCAGGAGTTTCTGGCTTTTCCTTGTCTTCCTGGGTTCTGCACGATCTGCACAGCTTACCAGGAAGGCTGGCTAGTTGGATCCTTGATTGGCTCCTCCCAGTCCCAGCATGGCTGACTCTCAAGAGTTTCTTGTCATGAAGATTTTATATTAGAGAAGTTTTATTATTTTTCTTTTATTTATATCTGCAATCTACTTGGAATTGATTGTGTGATTTATTTTTTATACATGAATGCTCAATTTATGAAGCACCATTTGTTGAAGGAATTATCCTCTATGTACTGAAGTATCAACTTTGTCATCAATCAAGATGCTATTTCTGTCTATACATGTCCTCTGTACTCCTTTTCCATTAGTGCACTTACCTATTTTCATGCCAATGCCACTGTCTTATTCACTGTAACCTTGTAATAAATATTGATGTCGGGTCGTAAATGCCCTCTAACTTTGTTGTCCTCTAAAATCTTTACTATTCTTGGTCTTTTGTGTTTCCCATATAGATTTTGGAATCAGCTTGTTGTGTTCCCAGCATTGGACCATAAATCAATCACAAACTCTAGATTCAGCCGCCTCTGAAAAGCGCACCCCCCATGAATGCATGAGGCTTTAGGGGTAACATCCAGACACAAACCATAGCACGTGCCACACTCCTGAGTTCTCACTACATTTGTAAAAACCAAGGGCCCACCCCAGGTACCTCAACCCTGTGATCCACTGCATCTTATTCCTACTTCTCCATTGGAATAAAGTTAAATGGCTTTGCCATCTTCTCAGTGGACAAGGTGTGAAAATCTCTGTAATTGAGATGGTCTGGTGACACAAAGAGAGCACACCACATCTGATTTCCCTGGAACAGTCTGCAGCACTAGACTGGTATTTTTAAATTTCAGGAAGTGTCCAGCTCTTCGAGCAGAGGAGGGTTGCAGAAGACTCCCCCAGGCAGCTGTGCTGTACACAGGGATCCATGGTTTGAGGGTGCAAGACAGCATGCTTGGGGACAGTGACAAGGGACAGAGCTAGATTTATTTTTCCTCTAAATGTGAGCACCTGTGTCACCAAGTCCACAAAAAAATTTTAGCTCTGTCTCCTGCATCTCTGTGCACTAGCACTACTATCTTGAATTATCACTTTAGGACTTTAAAGACTTCAATATCACTGTGGAGTATGGCATGAATATTATTCAGAAGTTTTTGTTCTTTTAAGCATGTTACCAAAAAAATTTTAAAAATATGTCAGAAGCTCAGGCATGCCATACACTTTCCAGGAAGACCCCACACTGGCCTGTGCGATTAGCAAGGCGAGATGGACTTCCAACCTTCATAGGCCTCAATGTTACCTGGAACTTTTTAGAAATGCAGACTCTCAGGTCCTACCCTGACCTTCCAGGTCAGAACCTACATTTATGTTTGTTTGTTTGTTTTTAAAGAGAACAAAACAAAACAGAACAGAATTAAACACAACAAAGCATTTCAGAACAGAACACTGCAAGCAATACAGGTCTTCAATACGTAACAGTAGGAGATTAACAGTGGCTACCCTAGTGTCTCCTGTTTTCTTCGAAATGGTTAGAACCTACATTTAAAAAGCTTCCTGATGGATGTAAATGCAAGATACAGTGTGAAAAGCACACCAGCCATCTACACGCACAACTATGTTGCAGATACAGTAACAGCACCAATTAAATCTCAGCCTGCATGGACGTGCTTTACAATTCTATTCCACTGAACATGACTCTGTCCTGTTCTCTTGTTGCTCAGGGCCTCTGCCCACCCAGACTTGAGAAATATGGCCTGCAGGCTTGACAGTGTCTTTTGTGTCTTCAGCAGATTACCCTTCCCTACACCTGTCATTCTTACAAGCTGCTTACCAGTTGTCAAGGAGGATGTTATAACCTGCCTCAAAGCCGGTCTAGTGTCTTTATCCTGCAACCTGCCAGGCCCTGCCACTCATCCCAGCTAGAATTGTTCATATTAATGTGAATCATGGGTGGAGAAATTGTGTTGTTTCATAAAGACCTGCTGTTTGGGCTTGTTAGATTCTGTAAAGCCATGACAAGCAAGTGATTATTTCCTAAATCATGCTGTATAAAGAATAAAGTGTAAACATATATACGATACTCAAATGTCTTTCTAATATTTAGATTATAAAAAGTATACAATAATCCTTTATGATATCATCACCTTAAGGAACATAGTATCTGCCTGGTTTACATTTTTAGCACACCAGTGCCATTTAAAGAGACTATGCAAAGGAGAACAAAATGGAAATTGCAATCGTTTTTTACATGGGATATTCATACTCAATCATCTAAGGCAACTTTCTTTGCTTTATAAATAGTCATCTGAAAAAAAAAACACTAATGATCTATCTCCTAGCATATAATTTTTAACTGGTCAAATCGTAACTCTTCCAAATATAAAATGAATATGTGTCAAAGATTTTATTTCACTCATTAATTAATGAAGGTGCCAATGTTAGATTTAATGAAGGGACCAGAACATCCCTCTAGCCAATTTAATAAGGAACATTATGTTAGTATTTCCGGGCTCTGTACCAGACAGGCTCTGCATTCTACAGGGCAGCAGACTGTAATGTCTGAAGTACCTCTTTCCCTGAAAGACAGTTTTTTTGTTTCTAACGGGACAAAACTCAGCCAGCTATTGTGTCACTGCACTGAGTCTGAGATTTCAGTCACTTAAATAGTGAGTTGAATAAAATACTTTTCCTTCTATAATCTTTATGTGCTCTTTGCACCCATATGATAGTGAAGTGAGATTTTGCTGCATGTCCATTTCTGTGTAATTTCTCTTAAGATACTTGTAGAAAACCATTTTCTGTCAAGAATGTCGGCGTAGTTTCTACTGAAGCTTTACATAGCTCACTTCCCAGGTGAGCACTTGTTCTGAAAGTACAGAAGGGAGGAGCGGGCACACTCTCTGCTACCTCGTGCTAGTACTCCCAAGCTTTGGTGAGTTTTCCAGGTTTTTACAACCTTGGCTTCAGCTCCGTGGCTTTGCATGCCTGGTGATCCTTAGTCCTAGACTCAAGAATACTGCAACACCTAAGGTGGCTGCAGAGCCAGTCATGACATGCAGAGAAGGAGCCACTCCAAACCCCTTCATATCATGGGATCCTGTTGCTGCCCTCCACCACGTGGCAAGGCAATCAGCTTCCGGCCTTCAGCTGAGCTCTATGGATATGGATGTGCTTCAGAAGAAAATTAATATTTTTTAAGTTATGCCTTCACTCTTCCTTGCCTATTCAAATGCTAATGACATAACTGGTAGGCTTCTCCCTGTAATCGTCGATATTCATATTCATGAACAGTGTGGCCTCCCTCTTGCCATTTGGCTCCTATTGACTCTCATCAGCATTATTCTCAGAAATCAGATTAATTCTGAGCTCGCATAGAAAAGAATGAATATTCCGAGTATGTTAACGAGGAGGCACTGACTGATCTATAACTGCAGTTATTTTGTAGAATGACTACAGGGTTTTGGTTTATTTGAGCTGTTTTAATGTCAGTGTCTGTTTGCATTCAAAGCATTCATGGCATCTGCAAAGAAGCAGGTCTTAGCTTTTACTCTGCTCCTGGCTTCAGCTCACTCTGTGAAGGCAGCCAAGGGCAGAGAAGGCCCTTCACGTTCTCAGCAGGGGACCTGGCACAGGGGAAGATGCCAGAAACATAGAGTTCTCCGCATAAATAGTCCCAAGATCTGAATGCATTCTTTCCTAACAATTGAATGAATGGGTTTGTTCTGTCCCCTGCTTTCCAGCTAGCTAACCTTGTGTCGTGCTGACCTGCTCAATAGCATTCTTCAGTGAAGATGTTTGGAACGCGAATGTAAATTTGTCGCAGTAAACTGCATATGGAAATGTGATGTCGGGTCAGAATTCACAAATTTAGGGAGATCTCAGGGTTAGGGCCTGCTGCTGAAATTTCTAGAGATATTTATTCAACGGAGGAGTGTTGTTGTGTGGCTAAGAATAAAAACACTCTTTCGTGTGTTTATGTATGCATTCACTAAAACGTGTTCTGATGTATGGGATGGTCCTGCTGGCGTTCTTTCCTGAACACTTCTGATTGCCTGTCCCTGCTATGGTTTCCTGAAATGAGATGCAGTTCAAACTTTTATCTGAATATGAAGTTTATAACTGAAGATGAGAATAAGTATAAGCATCAAAGGAATTTCAGTCCTTCTGCATTTTAATTTTGGAAAATGCTGGTTTCATGCATTTTTTTTTGAATAGATACTTTTCGAGGCTGCATTTAAACCTTGGAAAGTAATTGAATTAAAAGTTGATTATATTTCAAATAATGAACTCCATGGTGGAGCAGGGTGGCACTTGGCACTGGCAGTGCATCTTAAGTCTTTATTCTTTTTGTTACTTAGATCAAGATGCAATGATGTGTTGATTATCATGTACATAATTGAAGACATCTCATTTTTTTTGCCATGATAAGAAAATTAGTTATTCCTACTTTAGTCTATTTTAAAACATTCTGGCTTTAATATTTTGATTGTTTTCACCTTTGACTCCATTTTTAACAAAAATAGTAGGTATTAACTGTAGAAAATTTGAAAAATACTTCTTAGCATGGAGAAGATAATCATCTGTAGTAGCTCAACATAAAAAAATCTCTTAATTTTTTTTATGTCCTTCTGGTATTTTATCCATGCATACAAATATATAGGTATAGAAAATTAGGATCTGTCTTTATATTCTGCTTGTTACATCTCATTTATGGTTACTTTGAAGCAATAAAAGAAATGAAGTTGTAGACTTTTTTTTCCAGTATTGGAGATTAAACCCAAGGGCCTCACGCATGCTGAGCAAGAACTCTACTGTTGAGCTACATCCTTAGCCCTTTTTATAGTTTGAGTTTGGGACAGAATACCACTGAGTTGCCTAGGTTGGGCTCGAGCTTGTGATCTTCCTGTCTCAGCTTCCTAAGTAACTGGGATTATCGGCTGGGCCTGTAACCATGCCTGGCTAGAAATATATCTTTTTAGATGAAAAATGTTCTTGCAATATTATTAAATAACAAAGTATGTATTTTATGTCACTCCTGGTGTTAGCAGCTTTGTTACTGGATTGACCCCTTTTTAAATTATTACTGTGAGGCATGTTCCATGTTTATGCTGCTTTTGCTTCCTTGGGTTTTCTGATTTTTGTGTAAAGGCGCATGTGTTTCTTTCTGGACTTCGTGGATGCAAGTTGAAATAACCCAAGAATCATCTCTATAGGTAAACCTTTGAGAGCAGTTTTATTATATTGTGATTATTTTCTTCGAATCCATTTCTAGGAGTGGGAATACTGGGTCTGAGTATACTTTGCAGCTTAATTATCTTCTGTGGAAAGGAGTTGTAGATTTGTTTTGCTTTGTTGGCAAGATAAGGGATGTTTATTCTGCCACTTTTACCCTGTGTCTTTTCCTCGCCATGGGTTTTGCATTATGGTCTTTTACCCTTTCTTTGTGTTCTCTGTATTTCATCTCTTCCTATCAGCCATGTGGATTCTTCTCTGTCCCCTGTCTTTTCTCCACCCTCGAATCCACATGCAGGATGGGATCATCCTTACACTTCTCCCATTTCTGACTTTGTTTCCTGTTGCAATGCTAACTGCCCTCCAGTTTCACTAGTTTATAGAATTACGAACTATTTCATCCTTATCTCGATGTACTGTGCTAAACACGGGGCAGCTCCAAAGAAACCACCTCCTACTTTGGCTTTGCAAAAATCCCATCAGTAGATCCAATTTAAAGATGGACGCTATGAGTTTTTTATAGTTTCTGTGAATTTAGGCACTCAAAAAAAAAAGATTAATGTTAAAAGTTGTTTTCAAGTTTTTGAGCACTTATGGTTCTTATATTTAGATTGGTTTAGAATAATTTTATAATAAAAAATTTAGAGCCACCAAGCTAGAAATCTCATTAGCTATGCTTCAAGTATTTTCCTTGCAGAAATAACTAAATATCTTTATAGCAATATCACCTTTTATGGCTGCAAATTGAAGTATGTGGTTGGAAGGGAAAGAAATCTACACCAACAGTGATGTTGACTAAAATTATTTTTTGCCTCAAAGGTTGGGGCTCAAATGCTGCAGACTAAAATAGCTGGTCTTCTGATGGATTGAAGATGAACAACATTAGTTTATAAAGCATATTCCAACCAGATGTCAGGGAATTTGGTAACTACAATTGCAAAGGAAGACAGAGGGAAAGAAGGCAAATTTTTATTTCTGTATTGAAATTATGGGCACTAAATATCATAGATATTCCACATAAAAGAAAAGTACCTGTATGACATTTCCTCAATCAGGGTAACTGAATGCTTGCTATACGCCAGGCACAAGAATAAGAGGTTGAGGACTAGTACAGACATGAGCAAGATCGTGGCCTGAGAGTTAGATTCAAATTATAAGCAACTCAGAAGAACCATGCACCAAAAAGGAAAAGGCTTTTTGGTGGATACTACTTGAATATCTTCACACTCAGTTCAGGGAGATGAGGATAGAGAAGGAGAGTTATTTCCAACTGTGGAGACATGTGAAGATGTTTTGGAAAGGTGTAGCTTTTGAGCAGAGCCTTAGAGAAGAATTGAAATGAACTTGACAAGCAGAGATGGTTAAACTGGGCCAAACCTACAACAATGCAAAAGGATGAGGATGAGGATGATGACAATGAAATCAAACAAGTCATGTTTGGGGAAGCAAGTAGACTTATTTTGAGTGGAGCAGAAGGTTCAAATAGAAAAATTGTGTGAAAAAAATCCCCAGATGCATATGAATTAAGCCCTTAAGTTCCCATTGAGAACCACATCAACCAGTAGGCCAGTAGCGCTGGATTTCTGTGTAGACTTGCTACATCTGAATGACCCTTGGGTGTTAAGATGCAAGTACCTGGGCCACACTTTGGATCAGAATCAGGGGCAGAACACAGAATCTGTATTTCTACAATTTTTCAGGGTGATTCCAATGAATGCTAAAGTTTGAGAACATTTGCCAGCAGGGAGATGGTCAGTGAAAGCTGTGGGGGAGGGGAATGGCAGGCATGAGTTGAAATGAGGGTCGAGACACTGGCAGGTAAAGCAGGCATCCAAGGTGATGGCACATTGAGAGAGCTTGAGAATGAAAGAGGAGTCCAGAACTGGTGGCTGGGGACAGAAGCAATCAGTGTCACTATGAAAACTGAGCTGCTGCAGCCAGTAAGACAGGGTTGCCATCATCAGAAATATATACAACGAATTCTCTTAACACCTGCAGGAACTATTTTACACCCATCCTGGCAGAAATTCCTCCGCAAAATATTTCCAGAGTTTTCCAAGTGAATCTCACGTGTGCTCATGAACCATTCTGATCCTATCTATACCTGTTGTTCTACAAGGGGTGGTCAGAAAATATGGTGAATGTGTAAATTTTTAAACATGTATCACAATAAAAGATACATTGCCATTAATCATTTTCATAATGCTCCCCTCCACCTTGAACACACTTTTCCCATTATTCTTGCCACTTTGTGAAGTAGTTCTAGAAGTCCTTTTTCCTGGGCATCTTTATGAAACGTGAATGCTTTAATTAGCAAAAATACAGTGAATGCTGCTGCTGAGTGCCAGTGCAAAGGCAGGACTGTAAAAACTTTACAGTGTGTCCTCATCCACCTATTCACCAGATCTGGCACCATGTGACTTCTGCTGTCTTCCCCGAAGTCAAAGTGACCACAAAAGGTCGATGTATTGAATCGATTCAGGACATCAAGGCAGCCATGACAGAACAAAGAAAGAGGACTTAATTCCAGAATTGCTTCAGAAAATGGCGTGAACAATACAATAAGTGCATTCAAAGCTAAGAAAGTATTCTGAGGCGATTAATGGAAATGTGCTTTTTCCTCTAATAAATTTTTTAAAACTTCACATATTCACTATCTATTTTGATTGTGCTGCAAATCTCCGGGGTCAGGTCGCAGAGTAAGCTTGCTGGATCAAAGGATAAATAAACATGTAATTTCTAAAGCTACTCCCAAGTTCCTCCCCATGTGATTAATGAGCATGCAGGTTCATTAACATGTTAAACTTCAACATGTTGTCAGCAGGGATGGGCGAGCAGATTCTCAGCTAAGTGTGTGTGGGAAGGTGTGGGGAGAGAGTGGGTAGGCTGGGACCCTCTTTATGTGCCCAGGGCCTGCTGACAATACTCAATGATGTTCTTCAATTATTCAGCGGAGACAAAAATGACCACCAACTCTTAAATTTTCATTAGTTAGAAATGTGTGTTTAATTGATTGATTGATTGATTGATTACTTTTCTACATGAGCTGTCACTCTGTTGCCCAGGCTGGATTCAAACTCCTAGGCTCAAGTGATTCTCCCACCTCAGCCTCCCAAGTAGCTGGGACTGTGGACATGTGCCATGGTGCTGCGTTTTAATTTTATTTTTAATTAGCAGTAAAATGGACCTTACCTTTGGCTTACAGTTCTGTTCATTTTCGCATGTACAGTCTGTACTCACCACTACAGTACGGATTGGTTGTATCTCCTAACAAGTACCTGATGGCAGAGTGCGGTGACGCACCCTGCTCGGGGGATGAGGCAGGAGGATCACAAGCGCCTCAGTGCAAAGGCCCTGGGCACAATCCCCAGTTCCACAAGCAACAGCAACAAAGCAACTCTGCTTCATGCCACCCCTTTGTAGCCCATCCCAGACTCCTTAGACTCTCAATCGCGGATCACTTCTCGGTCCCTGTGTTGCTGTCTTTGAGAATAGGTCATATACCTAGAACTGTACAGTATGTAGTCCCTGGAGCTTGGCTTTTTCCATTCAGCATAATTTCCTGGAGATCTCATCCCCAAGCTGTTGCACACGTTAGTGGTTTATTGCTTTTTATTGCTGAGAAGTATTCCATTGCACAAATGGACACAGCTTATTTTACTCAGTCACCCGCTGGGTGGCCTTGGACTTGCTTCCAGTTTGGAGTGATTATTAGTAGAACTTCTACTAGTAGAAACATGCAGGTACAATTTTTATGAAGCATGATTTTCAAGTTCCTCTGTATAGATTTAATTTTCATATTTCATGAGTAAGTGTAGGGTTATTTTTAAATATTTGAGACATATGTATTTCCTTTTCTATAAACTACTCATTTCTTTTACTATTTGGGGAGAGAATTTGCTGATTTTTACTTTAGAAAAGTCAATTTGGAGAGCGGATGGGTAGTATTCAAGTAAAAAACACACATAACTAGAGTTCAGAGAGATACCCAAATACATAGATGAGAGAGTTACACTGATGGAGAATGGAGAGATGAAGCCAGGACCCACATAAACTCTTCAAGGGGTAAATCACACAGGGATGGAAGACAGACTCTATGGACATGCCCATGTTTAGGATGTAAGAACAGCAAAATCTAAAAGGAGGAAACCACAATCCAGAATATTTCAAGGTCAAGAAAGAACTAGCATGGAACAGTGTAAGATAGATTAAAAGCTAAACGTTAAATGTCCGCTAAGTAAAGGATTTAGGTCTACGGGGCACAGTTTAGAAATTGCTCTCCAAGAATTCTAAATAAAAGCTGTACAATTCATTCTGATTGGACTATCTAGGTCATGTGACCACCCAGCACTATTCACTATGACTGGAGGACAGAGTACACTGATTGGCCAAGCCAGGTCATGTGCTCCAACACCACCATTTCCCAGAACTTCATGAACCTCATGGATTCCCACAGAAAAATTAGTGAGTGGAAGACAGATGCTGAAGAAATAACCAAGAAATATGTAGAAATTGGCCTCTGACAGTGATATATCCTCTTGAGAGCCCAAGGAGCTTAGACAGAGGTTGTCTATCAAGTTGAGAAACTGGAGGTAATGTGTGGAAAATTCAAAAAATTAGGCTTTAATTTTAGTAACCAGGAAGCTTCAAAGAAAAAGAATTTTTTTCTTTTTCCAAAATTGAGGCAACATCAATGTAAAAGAAGCCACAGAGAAGGAGGCCATGGAGATTGTGAAGGCCGAGTGGCTCAGTCATGAAAAGGATGAGGGCAGAAGTAAAAGGTGGCGAAGGGAGAATGTGAGGAGGCACAGGATGTCCTCTAAGACATAGTCTCCCTCCTCAGTTCTCACTCCTCTCCCATCAACCTCCTGCCTCAGTCAGGGAGTGAAAATCTAGCCGTGTCGCTACCCAATGAGAGCTTCGCATTGTTCCCAGGATGCAGTGCTTATGAAGTGGAATCCGGACTTCCGTTCTCTGTGTAAAGCGCCCTCTGTCTGTGTTCACTAGTTCTCTAATCCCAAGAGACAAGCAAGACCCGCACCCTGGCATCCTTCCCTTTCACATAACAGTAACTTCCTGTCACTCTGCAGGTGGAGGTTATATTCACCGAATTCACATTGGATCCTGTAGTACTCTGGTGTGGCATACAGCGAGCACTCATACTTGATTATTGGAAGAGTGGGCAGTTGCCCACTAATCTGTGAAATTTTCTGCAGTCTGGATGATTATTTCTAAGATCGAATTCTCATATTCTCATCACTGTCTACCCAAGTCAAATGTCATCATATTAGATCAAGGCAAAAGAAATAATGAAGTTATTAGGAAAAAAGACGAGAGAGAGAGAGACAGAGACAGACAGAGACAGACATAGAGACATTAGGAAAAAAGGTATTAGGAAAAAAGATGAGAGAGAGAGACAGAGACAGAGAGACATTAGGAAAAAAGGTATTAGGAAAAAAGACGAGAGAGAGAGAGACAGAGACAGACATAGAGACAGAGAGAACTGAAGAAAATATGCCAAATATAGCTAGCATTTTTTACTCTAGGTACTAGAACTATGGAACTGTGTTTCTTCTTACACTTCTCACAGTTTTCCAGATGTTCTACAATGCATGTCTATTAGGTTTTGGTGTTTTCCAGATTTTCCAAAGCATTGGAACACATTTTAAATGTCTCAGTTGTAAATCTTCAAAATCATCCACATGGAGCTCTATAACACAACTATAGCGAGCTCTGCATCCTCTGGTTTAATAGTATTGGTCTACTAATGATGTGAGGGCTTTACCTTGTTATAATTTTTATAATGAGAAAGCTAAAGGAAGAAGATGCATAATATTGAGTTGTTAAAGATATAAGCAGTGAAGCAAGGGAGGAAAAGGAAGAAAGAAAACCACATTCTAAAATGTTCTAAAGAATGGGGTTAATTAAACAAAGCATTGTGCATCTGCTTAAATGAAACTCTGTGCACACTGGCTGACTTAGGGATATGACCGAGTGCCAGAGCGATGGCCCAGTGCACACAAGACCCTGGGTTCGATCCCTAGCCCAGAAAGAGAAAAAAAAAAAACAAGAGTGTGCACACAGTTGGAAATTCTAATTCTGAAGACAGAGTGCCAGTGCCAAGCTTGGCAAGGTAGAGTTTTGTGTTACCACACCCAAAGAGACTTCTCAAGCCACCTTGCAAATTGCACGTCACCCATACATGTTATCACATATCCTCTAAGGAACAGTGCCGTGCTTACCGCGTTTATGGGCCTCCTCCTAAAGCTGCCTCCTTCCAGCCAGCCTGCAGCTCTAACCCAGCCTGCCCTGAAAGGTCAGTGCCACTTGCATAAAGACCATGACAAGAGCTGGGGACCTAGCGCAGTGGCACAGCGCCTGCCTGGCAAGCATGGGGTCATGAGTTTGATTCCTGGTACCAAAAAAAAAAAAAAACAAAAAACCTATGACAAGACTTGTGAGGAGAGTATGGAAATGTTTATAAAACCTATGTAATAAGCAAGAATGAAGAACCGTGAGATTATAGCCATTCATTAAGAAAGAAATACAGGAATTTATCTGAAATAGAGAAAAACTGGAAGATAATATGTAAAATGAATAACATGATTTTACTATGTGCATTTTTTTCCTATTTGCATTTTAAAATTTTACAATGCTACACTTTCTTGGACCATGTCCTGTAAAATAAAATCAGGCAGCAATTTTATTTCAAATATCAAATTTACCATATTTGACTCAGAATAGTAGGTGGAAATGAGGAAACACTCATTGGCTCCCACTTTTCTCTTCTGTCCCTGCAGGATGTGGTGGGCGGTGTCCTGATCACTGTGTTCCTCATTGTCCTCACCTACCCTGCCTGGACGTTCATCGACTGCCTGGACTCCGCCAGCCCTCTCTTCCTTGTGTGCATCATTGTTGTGCCTTTTATCTTGTGCTACAATTACCCAGTGTCTGAATACTACAGCCCAACCAGGGCCGACACCACCACCATTTTGGCTGCTGGGACTGGAATGATCATAGGATTCTGGATCAACCAGTTCTTCCATCTCGGATCCAAGCCGGATGAACCTCTCCCTGTAATTCAGAGCATCCCACCCCTCACCACTGACAAGTTGGTTTTAGGTCTGACCAAATTTACAGTGGGAATTGGGTCGATCCTCTTGGTTCGCCAACTTGTACAGAATCTCTCGCTGCAAGTATTATTCTCATGGTTCAAGGTGGTCACCAGGAACAAGGAGGCCAGGCAGAGGCTGGAGATTGAAGTCCCTTACAAGTTTGTCACCTACACATCTGTCGGCATCTGTGCCACGACCTTCGTGCCGATGCTGCACAAGTTTTTGGGATTACTGTGAACCTCAGTAGTTGGAAACCACCTGCTGGATGTGACAGCTAAGAAAGCTGTGAGGTGTGCAGTACTGACAGCTTACTTTTCTTTAAATAAAAACTTAAGTCCTGCTTCTGTTGATATCAGATAGGTGATGCTGCTGTGTAACTAATGTTGTCACTAGTCCGTAGCCACTGTGCTATAGTTGAAGCCAGGCTGAATCCCACACCGAGTTCTCCAAGGCCACGCACCCTCCCCGTTCTGTTACATGGACTTGGGACCAGCCCAGGGTGGACAGGAAGTGCAGCCTGGCTCTGGGATGGCCACTGAGCTCTGGAGAGCCAACAGAGATGGAGTAAGGCAAAGGGAGAGCGTTTCTTTTTAGTTATCACTCTGCCCAGCACTGAGTCTTATTTCCAGAATTACAGCTTTGGTCGGAAGAAAGAGTGGCACCGTATACAGCTCCATTCATTGGACGGGGCAACTTCTTGTGTTATGAGTCAATGAGACCATGCCTGTGTGGTGATAGGCCAACTCAGAAGAAAGCTTCCTTCGAGGAGACGATGGCAGGGAAGAGCTGTGAGCCTGTGTGAGGAGCCTGTTTCCCTAGCCCTCACCTCCTTCAGAAGTTCATATTGAAACGGAGCTGCTCTTCCTTGGTCACACATTTTGCAGCATCCCCAGTTCTAGTCCCACAGCTTTCTGACCCGTGGAGTGATGCTTCTGCCACCTTGACACTGGTGGACCCATCTGGGACTCGCCGAGACTCCTGCTGTCCCCTTCAGCCTTCAAGGTCTTCAGCCGTTTAGGCCTTCATGTGACCCTGCGTCTGCCTGTGAAAGTGGATCAACAGAATGGACCCACTTAATCCTTTAGGGTCCTGACCAAGAGGGGATGGGCCTCCCTGCCACTGCATATCTCAGTCATCTTCTAGTAACTCTGTTCTCTCATCTACTACATAGACTCAGGGGCTCCCTCTGTTTTCCCATCTCTCATCGGCTGGTAACTTTAAGAGTCATTAACACAAAAATAACTTGGGAGCGCCTGTCTTAGGAAAACGTGCCAACGAAATATAACAACACCCATTAAACCTAGTGTGGTCCTCCTTAGACGTGGGGTGCGTGTGGCGTGTGACCATCCTGCAAGCACCTGCCAGTTCCTTCCCAAGACCCCACTCCATTCTGAAGAACGAAAAATAACTGTCAACAACTTTCTTACGAGTTACTTTAAATATGTAGCTAACAAAGTATTTGCCAAGGAAGAGTGTCCCAACCTCCAAAACCAGTATTTCATTTCTAACACTTCATCACTGCATGCACACTTGGGAGAAATTAGCTTCCTTAACCTGAGGTCTGAGCCTCTGCATCCTGCCTTTAAACCAAAAACCGTATTTCCCATGATTTCAGATCTCTTCCATGGCCTTACTATTGGGATGATTTTCAGTATCTGACTTAGTGCTCTGATTTCTCGAGAAGCATAATTTTTAGAAGAATACACTGTTGGGCTGGGGATTTAGCTCAGCGGCACAAGTGACTGCCTGGCAAACACAAAGTCATGAGTTCGATTCCCGGTACCTCTCCCCCGCAAAATAATAGAACATACCATTCTCTTAAAACTCTTCTCACATTTATTATAGTTAAGCAGGGGTTAAAATGACCCAGCCTTGGGCTGTTTTTGCATCAAAATGACCAGTCTAGGCAGTGCCATGATTGTGAGGGGCTGAGCAGGGCCAGCCGACAAGCACTCTGGCCTCTTCGGTGCACTGGTTGCTGGTTGGACGAGGGCCTGTCTCATACTTCTGTCCCGTCTGCAGCTGTCCAACCAGAGTTGGCCACACTGAATGCTAATTACACCAAGTGATTTTAGTTGATTTGTCTGAGCCAAGAGACAAAAGGACCAGCTTTCCCCACTTGTATCTTGTAAAAGAGGGGCTATAACCATTGGCACGGCAGTGGGTGTGGCAATTCACATAAAGTTTTTACAGCTGTCCCTTTGAAGTCCTCACAATAGAAAGGTTGATCAGCTGTCGGGGTGTATTTAAAGCTGTGTTTACAAAATTTGAATTGAGGACGAAGAATGTGTCATGACTGATCACTTGTAAGGTACCTTATAACAGCAATAGGAGAATGAAAAGAATATGTTTGCAGCCATGCATGGTGGATGGCACACACCAGTCATTCCAGCTACTCAGGAAGCTGAGGCAGAAGGATCACAAGTTTAAGTCCAGCCTGGGCAACCCAAGGGGACCCTCTTCAGACTAAACCCTTTTGCGAAAGGCTGGGGACGTACATCTGCGCTGGAGCACTTGGCATATGCGTGAACTTGGGTTCTACGGCCAGCACCAGGGGAAAAAGCATACATTGGTAAGGCCACACTTCGTTTTTGAGTGCGCCTGTTCTGTGGCCTAGAATCAGGCAGGAGTTGTGTGAAGTCATTGCTGGGCCCAAAATTGGCCTTTCCAGCCCTCTTCCACTCATCCCCACAGAGCACCGCTCCCAACTGTATTCCCTTGCACGCTCACACCTCTGTAGGTCCCTTCAAAGTCTGTCTCCAAAACCTCTGAATTTTCTCTCTGGGGAAAGACTGCCCCCTGCTGGTTTGGCTCCAGTCTTGGTCCAAAACCCCTCTTAATCTGGAGTCTTAGAAATTAAGAATTTAAAAGTCAAGCTTTCCACAGTGTGTCTCTCGTATAAGCCTGAATTCTGTGGCCTAGCCAGCCCTGACCCAAGGCCCTCAGAATTAGTGTCCCCTCCAGGAGCCAGGCAGAACGACACCATTTTCTGTCTCTGTCTTCCCCAAGCCCATTACTACATGGGGGCCAAGGTGCCCATCCTATGAGCTTCATTCTGATCATCTGTTGTTTCATGCCAGTTTTTCTCAGAAATGCACCATAACAGAATACACAAGGTAGGGTAGGGGGCCCATGGACAAGATCCTTGACTTACAAACTCTTATTAAACAGCAGTAGTTGAAATCACCCACAACTTGTCCAATGGTTCACTGAAACATGGAATTTTCTTGCTCAAAGACTACTCAAGCTTCCCAAGTATAATCAATGCATGTGGTGTTTTGCAGTCATATGTTCTAGCTTTCTCTTTTGGAAGCCTTCAGCTGCCCTGCTTATGTACTGGATGTAAAGTTATTCTTTTAAAAAAATAAAATAATTTTTGTTTGAGTGTGATTTCTTATTAAATGCTTTGAAAACCAACATTGTGTTCTTGAATTTTTTTTTTTTTTGAGACAAGGTCTCACTATGCAGCACAGGCTGGCCTAGAGCTCATTTTGTAGCCCAGGCTGGTCTCAAACTTGCAATGATTCTCCTGCCTCAGCCTCCCAAGTGCTGGGATGACAGGCGTGTGTCACCATGCCTGGCTTTCAATTTTTTTCTTAACCTAGATGTTTTCTCTTTCATTGAACTGGAGTTAGAGGGGACCAAAGCAAGTGGCAAGCTGTACAATTCTTAGTTTTGTCATAATTTGATCCCATGCATGTACTGGTGAACTTCACAGTGGCCACAAGCATGATAAATGGGAAGTCAGTGGGACAATAGCATGCTTAAATCGCCAACTGCTTGATACTAAAGTGTCCTTTCACTGTATGTGGAGATGTCACTGTGTGTTGAACAGCAAATTATAGGTGTTGCTAATTAAGGCCACTAAAAGGTTTCATGGGTGTGTATATGCCCTATTGAACCAAAAGAACACTATCCTACTTTAAATTCACATCATTGCAATGATACACTCTGCTCTGGATTTGCTATTTGAAATGGTACAAGTTGACTCTCTTATTGGCAACAGTGAGTCTAAGACTTGATTTATACTGTGAGCAGGATGTACCTTGTACTTACTACCTAATGTGATGGGCACCATGGGGATGTGATGTCCCGGGGAGTTCTTCCAGGAGAGGGAAGATACAGGGGTCACAGAACTGCAGTTCAAGATCTCTTGAAGTGTTGCAGCTGTCGGCAAAAGATAATGCCATGGGACCTTGGAGGAGAGGGAAATTAATTCCAACTTGAGGGCTGCAGCAACTCAAAGATGACTTTCTAGAAGTACCGCATGAGCCAAGCTTAAACAGATGGGATTTTCCCTGGGAAGAAGTGCGTCCCCAAACATTTCCAGGTCTTACAAGAAAAACCCGAACTGAACCTGCGTCTGTGATTGTGTCAGCACAAGAGCTCAAGCTATGGTGGAGTGAAGGATGTGCAAGGGGCTTGGATGCTACAAAACCAAGTCCCAAGAATGGGAAGGAAGTGCAGGGAGCCCCTTCCGGAGGTGGGGGCATCCAGGGATCGTTTCACATGCTCTTCCACCATCGCTCATTAACAGCTGCCTCACGCGGCTTCCCCTTCTGCATCTCTGGACTGCTCACACACAACTTCGTGTCCGCGTCCCCTGGTTCTGTCCTGGGTGAAGATGACCAGCAGCTGGGAACCTGGTCTGTGTGCTTCCTGTCTTCTTACTCAGTTCCCTGAACTAGTCCTGCGAAACTTCATTTATAAAACATGATCTTGGCTCTTTTGGCTCTGGCGCTGTCTGTCTCTGTCTGTCCCTCTCTCTGAGTGGAGCCCTGATTCTGTAATAAGAGGCCACGTAAAACCAAGCAGAATCAGGTTTTACCTCTTACTAGACCTTTTCCTCAAGGCTGCTTAGAAACTTTTAAAAGCGCGTACTGAAGCCTTCGCTGTTTAAAAATCCTATGACAGTTCGTCCTTTCAGTTCCTCCAGTAAACATAAGGCTTTAATAAGTTCACTTTAGGCGCAACATGCATCCGTTGTTTTCTTAAAGTGGGGCACACCTGTAGGACAGACTTGACTATTTACAGACGCACATAAAGAATGAGAGTTTGAATGTGGGCCATGAATAGAATATTAAATTCTTAAAACTGTAGCCACATGAGACGAGGGAGCTATATGAAGCCAAAAATTCTTCTTCCTTTTCCACGCCTGTCTATATGGCATGCGAAAACAAACAAGAAAAGCTAAGATGTAGCTAGGAGTTCCGGCTGTAATGCTTTCTTGAATGCGCACACTTAACACATCTGCTGGCCTCACTCTTTCTTGCTATGACATCAGGGTCCCCTTGGTTGCAGCACAAACCAGTTTTCCAATGCAGGTGTTCAAAGACTGTCCGCCTCTAATATGCACAACACTACCCTCAGACCATGGACAGTGGAACAAGGTGGTATTCTGGACTGCTTTTGTGCCTATGCCTGCAAAGACTGAGTCATCTACCTGTGTGCCTGAGTTGAGAGATGGATGTGGCTTTGCAGGGTTCTAGTTTGCAGGCCACATGGGAACCAGATGGGTGGCATTGTGAGTGGGGAACATTACGCACAGAGCATACTAAACAGATCATTTTAGCCATCTTCATTATGTACCGATGGAAAGATGTGCAAGTATCTTGAAGATCAAAGAAGGCTTTCCATTATGCCCTGATGCACAGCCCAGCCCAGGGCCTCCAGGACAGGTGTGCCCCAGTGTTGATCCCTCAAGTCCTCTCACCTATCTTCTGCAGAAAATTTGTTTATGGGGCGCCTCTCTGTCTGGCTTATCGTGCTTCACCTAACTGAGTCACCTCAAGCCATCCTTGTTTAAATGCTCTGCCCAAGACTCACACCCAAGAGATCTCAAACCCCACCCATCTCTCCTCAGGCTTTTATTCCGTATCTGTCCCGCATCAAATAAGGCTGTTTACATAGGCTTGCATCTGTTGTAAGTGGCATATCTTGACAG
>RJWT010018977.1:0-18839 GCA_004365215.1 Cuniculus paca
GGAGGACTCACCTGAGGCTGTTGAGGCTCAAGCTGCTGCTGTTGTAGGCGGACAGTGGCTGGGAGAGGCTCTGGGATGAGGGGTGGGCCTGCACCGCCGGGAGGCTCTGGTGAAGCAGCTGTGTGGGGGACTGTGGCCGGGGTGGCCGCTGCACCTGAGGCTGTGGGGCGGGCTGCAGCTGGGCCTCCGGGGGGCCCTGTGGTGGCTGAGTACTTGGAGGGGGTGGCTGGGTGGGGGCCTCCACGCGCTGCACCAAGTTAGGATCCGGAGAAGGAGCTCGGAGCTGGGGCTCCACGGGGGGCTGGGGTAGAGGCTGCGGGACCTGAGGACAGGGGTCTTTAAGCACCACGGGCTCAAAGATTGGCTCTTTGCAACAGTCCTGGCTCTTCTCCTGGCTCCTCTCTAGACCCGATATCTTGGGGACAATCGGCCCGGCATCCTGGCTGTCATGTTCGGGCAGTGTGCCGACACCTAACTCCGGATCTGCATGGGGAGAGCAAAGACAAAGCCACAGGCAATGACACAGGGGTGTGGAGCGAGGGGAGAAGCATCCCGCAGGGCTGTGCCACGGGGTCCCAAGGACGTGCTCAGACTTCCCCTTGTGCAGGCCTTAAAGCTGGGGTCCCCTGTAAACAGGGACCACGGGAGACACAGACAAGAAAGATGGAGAGCAGCCTCTGCCCCTGGCAGGAGAGAGGACACCATGGGGCCACCACAAGCCCCAAAATGAATGTTTTCCTTAATCTCCCCACAGGCTTTTATGGAGCACAGCAAGGAAACAATAGCTGACAAGTAGATTTTTCCCTTTTAAAACAAACAGTTCTTGAATATATAAAAGAGAAATATTTTCAAAAGCCAATGAAGCAATATTATTTAACAACACACAGATGTTTTCTTGGCCTTCTTTCTCCCTTCCCTTTGCATTTTGGCCAAAAAGACACACTTGACATTCACAGAAACAAGTTTTTGTTTAGAAGTGCTAAATTTCCAGCCAAAAGTCAGGCCTCCTAATTCTCACCAGCCATCTCACCAGTGTCTGAGACCAAGGGTGCAGACAGGAATGTAAATGAAATTTACTGTCAACCACACTTCCCAGCTCTTTTAAGGGCTTCTCTTTTGACCAGGTGGGGGTCCCCCTCCACCTGAGATCAAAGGGTGCAGATATTACACGCTGAGATTAAAATCGGATGTAAAATTTTAGCAAACTTCTTCAATTATGAAAAAATACAGAAACAGATGTTCCTATATGTATTTAAAAGCTACAGTATGCTTACTGCTAAAGGTCATGCCACATCTAGTATAATGGTGTCTTTGATTATTACATAACCCAAATTCCATACAATTCTCAGACAGAGTAATGAAAGATTAATATGGAGTTGAGTATAAAGGAATAGCCCTGATAAGCTGTGAGTGTTTTTATATACATCTAGGAGAAAACTGCCTTTTCTATATTTTTGTGCTGAAAAGATACCCTTTTTCTTTCATTACTACATAATTTAGCAATAGGAACAGTATAACTTACACTATTCTCTGACACGAGGGTATCTTTCAGGTATTCCTAAATGAACTACCCTGGGCATGAACTTCTCTTTCTATCTCCCTATACTACTGTGGAAAGTATGTGACGTTCATGTCGATTGTGTTTATTTCTCCCTGTGTACTCTGGTGTATATATACTTGTTAGTCATTTTCCATCCCTGGAATTTGGATCAAAGTAATCCATTATTTGCAATGTTCTTTTGGTAAAACAGTTCAAACCAGTAATGTGCACAAAAGCAGAAACAAGCCCTGCATTTATAAGCTAAGCACATTTCTGGCTCACATAAACTTGGCTAACTTTAAGTCTCACCAAGCAGCCTGGAAATAATGCCAACAGGGTGGAAAGACAGCTGCTTCCTTGCCTTGGTTCAGGTACCCAGCACCCCACAAGGCCCCAGTGACAAGGGCCTTTTAAGGGACTCTTGCTTCTGATAAAAGCTTAAATTTCAGGGGCTCCCCAAACCTTAGTTTCTAACTGCAGCGCTCAAAGATGTCATGAGCTCCGGGACGTCCTAGCAGAGCCCACCTGCCAGTGGAGCGACCTAGGCTGCACAGGATCGCCTTATCTGCAGATGCCAGAGCCAGTGGTCTGGCTTTGCTCATGCTTTTTCTCTCATCTTTTACAAATCTCCAGAGTTTTTCTTTCACAAAAATCTACTCCAGGACATACTGAAGCCATGATAGAACACACTTCACACATGCGGGCCTGCGACTCAGGTGTGGGATGGAAAGCACCAATAGAGCAAAAACCTGAAGAGCACAAAATTTGAAGAGGGAGAAGAAGGCCTACGCACATGAGCAAGGACTCTTCGGACATGGACAGCTAGCTAAGTTAGATTATGCGTGACACAACAGCAAGAACACATTTTCATCCTTTTGTGTCCATGCTTTTTCTATTTGGACCAAGCAGTAAGGAATCAATTGATCTTTTCTATTTTGGTGACGTTCATATTCAAATTCCCTCCAAAATTTAATGTTCTATTACTGCTTCTCCCTCACGTAAAAAGAAGACTTCCTTTTGCCAAAGGACACTGTTTAAATTCACTTCTGCCAGGAATAAAATACATTCGAAACACACAGGCGAGTGCCTGTAGCTCGACTCTGTCCATCTCTTTGCTCTTTACTGAGCTCCGACTGCGGGCGGCATTCTGTCCGCACACACAGCCCTGCTTCCCAAGGCTCAAGCAGAGACGAGAAAGCCAGCTCCTCTTTGACCCCATCATCTCAATGCCAACCTAAACAGTGGTACCCAGACCGTGACAGTCACTGCCATCAGTGACAAGCAGTGAGGGAGATAAGGAAAGCCAAACCTCACATGTGACCTCGAAAGATCCACGCTGAACTTGTGCTAAAGGACAGAAGGAACCTAGAAGCACCGAATTTTCAAGCATGACCAGGAGACCCATCTGAGCGCTGCTCGACTTTCAGGGACTGTACAAATCGCCTGACATGCAGATCTGGATTCAAAAGCCTTGGGATGGGGTTCCCGATTCTGTCTTTCTGAGGATCTCCTGGGTGACACTGTTGATCTTCCGTCTACACTTTGAGCATCAGGGATTTTGTCCATTCTTCCCCATGGAGGGGGGGTGGACCCAGAGAAGTGGAAGAACTCACTTTCTGGGAGTCATCTGGCTGTCTGATAAACCAGAAATCTACAGTTCTAGTTCTAATTCTGTTCCCACCAAGTGCCTTTTCTCCAATCTACACTGTGCTACCCCTGTAAAGCAAAAATCCTAAAGCAAAGTAATGAATGGAAAATGTAAGACTCAGTTAAAATATTTAATCACAGCAGACAGAATAAAGTGTTAGAAAAGCTATAAAGAATTGCTGGCATACTGGACTATAGCTCACACTGAATGCAACCACCAATCCATCTATCAGTGCTCTGGGACGGCAGCCTATAATATAAGCAAGGCAGGGATAGGGCTGAGGACCAGTAAGAATGTTAAGGCTAAAAGAGTTTTAGGACTCCCCACTTACACAATATGCCTTTGGCCACAAACTAGGCATCATGCATCTTTGAGGCTAATCAGTTATGCATTTCCTCCGCCTTTCAATTATTCCATAAATATATTTCCCCAGCGTAGATTTTCCCATCGTGACAGTTTGTTTTACTCTGCTTCTCCAAAATTTGCAAAAATACATTTTTTAAAAGTCATTTAGTATTACCCTATGTACTCTAAGTTTGCCAAAGATGAAATTTGCTGAGATAGGAAGATAATGTGCAAAATGGCTAGCTGTATTTAAACACTCTATTCATTACATTTCCTGGGCTTAAAAAGGCTCTCTGCCTGTGATTATGAAAAAGCATACTACATACTGTAACATAAAGAAGGTGAATTCACTGCATGTAAACTATAAATCAATACATGACTCACTACACTCAAAAAGAATCTAAGCCAGATTAAGAAAAACTTACCTGATTCAGATATGAATTTCCTTAGGGAAACAGGACCTATTTTGTACTTTACCAGTGGAAAGTAAACCCTACATACAACCTCTGGAGGGCAATTTGGCAACATTTAGCAAACAAAACAAAACAAAAACTCCTTAAATAGAGCTCCTTTGTCCTGGTATGTAAAGATTCAGTCTACAGACACAAGGAAATAACACAATGGTTTGAGTTGCAGGTTTGGAAATAACCCAAATGAGATAGAACGTCTGTTCAATACATTTGGTACATCCTTACAAGAGAAGATACGAAAACAAATGCTGTATCTGCAACCTATCGCATACACTACATCTTTCTGGGGAATACAGAGGAAAATGATATATGCACTCATTTTTACTTATGCTTAAGATGCTCTGTTGGGAAGACAGCAATAATGGTTACCCCTTGGAGGTCTGGGGGCAGAGAATGCCTGTGGTAGCACGCATGCCGCAGTGGGCTAGCTGTTGTCACTGAAAGATCTAAAAAGTTTGCCATCACAGAACTAGAGCCCGGGGAGAAAGTTTATTCTATTTAAATGCATAAAAAACAAGAAAATGTAAAAAATTAACAAAATGGGTATTATGAAAAAAACATAAATTATTGGAGCTGACTAAAATAAACCCCAACCATAAAATGAAACTGTCAAAGAACTAAATAGTCTATACCTTTGCCTCACCCCCAGAACAGTACCTGGGTAACAGGTACTGTTTACTATACCTCTGAAAAAAAATTATTCCTATTATTTACATTGAAAATAGCAGACATGATGCAAGAAAACAAAAAAGCATAATTATTATTTGCAAGAAAAAATTATGATTATCTAGCTGAAAAACATGAAAAAAACAAAAACTAGCTGAAAAAATACTAGAGCTGTAAGAGAGCTAAATAAGGTGTCCAAATAAAGAAAAAACCATAAACTACACTAGCTTTGCTATACAATATTAAGAATCAGCAGGGGATGGAGCTCAGTGGTAGAACTTGTCTAGCATGCTCAAGACCCAAGGCTATAACCCCAGCAACACACACACACATACACACACACACACACACACACAAAAAAAGAAAATAAAACAAGAAAATGATCCCATTTACGAAAATCGTGTAAGACCTGGAAATTAATCCAACAAGAAAATTATAAAAATTATAATTTCGGTAGGCTTTCAAAAGTGTATTCTAAAAAAAAATGTATATATATATATATACACACACAGATCTATATCTAGCTATATATATATATAGAGAGAGAGGGTCAAAATCATGTAAGAGGTGGTTCTCATTACAGGATAAACCTCTAGGAGAAGTTTTAGAAGTTTGTGGGAGTGCATTTGGCTGTTACAATCACTGGAAAACACCATTAGCTCTTAAGAATACTAGATGTACTACAATGTGTAGAGCGATCACATACAACAACATCTCCCAATATCTCAACTCACTTTCTAAATCTCACTAGGTTCTAAAACACCTAGAATTTACCACAGTTTTTGCAAATAAACACAGTAGTTTTTTGCATACACTGAACTTTCCAGCAATGCAACCACTGTCCTTTGTTATATCTGAGACTTAGACAGGAATGATTCCCTACTTGGGAAAACCATGACATCATTAGTGAGATAGCTCCTGGTATCTGAATTACTAAAATTAGAAGTTTAGATGAGTCTGCATTTGTAGCAGGTATTTTCAGGTGCCCTTGTATAAACCCTCTCTATTGTCTCCTACTGTATACAAACACTTATGTACTTAAAAGCACACTGTATCATAAATGACTGTCCACTCTTCTCCTCTGCCTTTCATTAGGGCTTTATATACATTTTAAAATCATGTGCACACAGGTGCATTAACTATGTATTCATTCCAGAAAGGAAAAAGACTGTGTTATAAAATACTTACTATACTATAGAAAATGAGCATTGGTTCTGGTAGGTTCAGATCTGAAGTGTTACAACTCCA
Organism: Cuniculus paca; assembly: GCA_004365215.1. Classification (NCBI taxonomy): domain Eukaryota; kingdom Metazoa; phylum Chordata; class Mammalia; order Rodentia; family Cuniculidae; genus Cuniculus; species Cuniculus paca. The sequence continues at coordinate 5,918 of RJWT010018977.1, forward strand.
TCATGAGCTATCATGCTCTTCCAAGTTCAACAACTTACTTCCCAAGGGGGCCAGGAGGAGGGAGGAGAGAGGAGAGGGAAAGAGAGACCCAAAGGGAAAATGGACATGATCAAGGAACTGGATGTGCATGTATATAAATGTCATAGTGGAACCCATTAATCTGCACAACGTGCATTACGCAGATGCAGCGAATACTTCAGAAATGCAGATGATAAGTGGCACAAATGCGGTAACTACTTCCAAGGGTTGTGTAATGATGAATTATTTTTTGTAAAGTGTTTTCTGCAATGTGTTGCACACTGTAAATGGACAGTGCTCTCAAGATTATTGTAGGGAAATATTGACTGCCTGGATAATATCTCAGACAAAATGACTACTGAATACAGTAAGGCATGCAATTATCAGTATGGTCACAATACAGAAAATTATCTGTGTAAATGTAAGCATGTATGCATTGATGGAAAATATATGTATATATAAAAATATTAATCATAATTCCAATGTGCACAAATAGACATTGGTTTTAAATTGTATATTTTAAATTTTATTAACTTCGCAAATTTTCTCTAATGAATACACACTATTACTGTGCAGGAAAAACAGACATTATATTTTTAAAGGAGCGTCTTTGTGGATAATGAATGCAACTCTACCATCAAAAGAATTGACTGTTCATTCTTTTCAAATTATGTCACCTGCTGGACAGATTAAAAAAACAAAAACAACCAACCAACCAAACACAAAGCAACTCAAGAGACTCGATAACATGGGCCTCTCAGGATTAAGGAGAACACGGTGTGTGTTTACCTCTATGATTACTGACTGCTTCTCACTGGGTAAATGTGAACAGGAAAGAAGCCGTGCACACTGGTGATGAAGGAAGAGGACAAATGAGACATCTTTCCAGCACAGTTTCTGTGTGTGTCTTTGTGTGTGTATATGTATAGGGGGTTAAACCCAGGGCCTCAACACTGAGCTATATCTCGAGCCCTTTTACAGTTTTCTTTTTTTCTTTTCTTTTTTTTTTTTTAATTTTAAGACAGGGTCTCCCAAAGTTGCTAAGTTGCCCAGGCTGGGCTTGAATTTGTGGTTCTTTTGCCTGAGCCTCTGAGTGCTGGGATTATAGGTATGTGCCACTGTGCCAAGCTTGTGTTTCTGTTCTACATGTCTTCATGCTTGCTTAGAAAGTCCTAACAGAGCTAGCTCGCTACAAGGTCATCACTGTAGCCACCCTGAAGAAGTCTCAGACTTTAATAAAGCCATGAGGCGTACGAGCCATTAAGCACTATATCCATCTATCCATTCATCCATCAACCCCCATCTTCATCTTTCAGTATGACTGATTCCTATTAAGAAATGGACATGTTTTTATACTACTCCATCTTTTACTTAACTTCTCTACTTTTGGTCCAAATGACACAGCCACCAAGATCTCACCACTAAGAACTAAAGATTGTGGCAAAATAAATAAATGAAAATATACACTTCTCTTTTATTTCCCTCCTCCTTTCCATTTTCAAATCATTAAACAGAGACCAGTTTGTTCCATTAGCAGATTCAATTGCTTGACCGAATGGAAGGATCACATTCAGTCTTGCAGCTCTTCTTTTCAGTCACTGAAACTGTACAAATAAATTGAAGAAAAGCCCACTGTTTGTTTAAGGCAAATTAATTTTCAAACACTGCAAGAGTGGAAGATCAGGGGAATGATGGGTGCTTGGCAGGGTTCAAAGAGATTCCATTTTGTGCTTGTCATGTCGTGTAAACATTAATTACCATCTGGGAGGCTAAGCTCTGGGCTCAAGTCCGCATCACAAACCTCTGAGGGCCTTCAGGGTTCCTATTAAAAGCAAAATCCTAAATAGGAAAAAAATAGCCAGTGCATCTGCCAAAACACCAGCAGTCCACCGGGAAAGCCCTGTGGAGCTCAGCCGATTAGAGGCTGTTCTTATCAGGGAGGCCGGTGAGGCTATCACCCGGTTCATCAGATTAACCCAGCACCAGGGCCCATCTGATCGGGAGGAAGGGAAAAGCAGTGTGCTGCGGTTGAGTGTACTTAAACTTGTTTCAGGCTCACTCAGCCTAAATCCTACACCAAAAAAGCCCGAATTCTCATGTACAGACCCACGTTCCTGATGCCTCAAGACTGAAAACCTGCATCCAAGGAGAGTTACGTGGAGACGGAGGCCATCTAACAACTTCAGTCTAGGCAATGAGGAGCCCCATGGTCAACCTAGGTGAGCAAATTTCTTATTTCTTTTGCAGCCTTCAGAAAATAAGAACAGTTGAAGGATCAAAATTGGGGTGAGAAAAACAGGCTGCAATACATCCATGGGTGAGGCTAGGAGCCTCAAAAGTGTTTAAAAGCCAACAATATCAAGATCACATATAATCCTTGTGCTTTTCAAACTACACGAGGAAAACACTAACTGCTATTAAGTTACTTCACACAAGCAGCGTTGTGCTAGGCCCTGAGGACACAAAGATGAAAAGAGAAAAAAACCTGTGTTCTAGGACTGATGGTGGAAGATGAAGAACACAGCACAGAAAAAGACGACACGGAACTGGCAGTCTGGAAATCCATGGTCTGAAATTTCAGTTTTTGTTATTTTGGTATGCTTTAGAGCTAAGTTGAGACAATCTGAGCTAGTGACGCTATCTTGTATTTTACTGATCCTAGCCTATTGATGGTAAGGCACTTTTATCTAACCATGTTCCCACTTTATCCACTAGATCAGTCCCTGGTCAAATAACACCATCTTTTGGTGGGAGCAGAGCTCTGATGGAGGAGGAAATCTCCAAACACTCTGAAGAAATGGAAAAACGGCAAATATCAGTTTCAAAGAGCTTGTTTTCAGGTTTTGGCCAAAAGATATGCCCTCATTTTTTTTGCTTGTGTCCTCCTGCTAGCCTTGAAATTGATCATTTGGCTTCTGTGGACAAAAAATCACCTGTTGCTTGGATTGCATCTCCATTGCAAGCCCTTCATGGGTCTTGGCTGTCCTGGGCTGTCCCTTGTGTGTGGCTGATGATTAAGAGCTCACGTGCCAATGTGGGCCACACGCACTCACGCCCTTAACACAACCATCCTTAAAAGCAGTGTATGCTCAACACGGAAGAAGGCACTTCTGGGTCTATGCAGCAGTGCAGGGGGTTGTAACGAAGAAAGGCTTCAAAGATTTCCAGCCAGACGGCTCTGTAGTTGCGTTTGGTATGGTACATCTACCCACAGAGAAGAGCAAGTGTGAGGACAAGGCTGTTATAATAAAAGCAAACATTCCTTACACTGGGTAATAACTGGGAGAGCCCTTGGCCTGTTTTGAAAACTTTCCAAGAGGTGGGGCAACATAGCACTGAAAATGAATTATAGTTTTAGATGTCTGGTTTAAAAAAAAAGAGAAAGACAGGCTTCCTAGTATGTAATCATCTCCCCTTTTACTTAAAGATCAGGTGAACACTGAAGCAGCCGGTGTCGTCACTGCTAAGGACAAATGAGTAATCAAAAGCTGTTGAGCCCACAGATGGGCTGTACTTATAGACTGGACACTTCCTCACTATCCTGCCGCCCTGCCCAACTGTTAGCATTATTTGCCTGAGATTTGCCATACACAGTTCAAAGGGACAATAATCAGGAGGCTAATCTGACCTGGGTCACCTTCTGAGGCAAACATCTTTTGGTGAAATGTTTCCTTTATTATTTTACCTGCTAATAAATATTTTTTTCCTGAATTTGTTACCTATCATTTTTGAATCAACACATTTGCGACATTACAAGGTGACAGAATACACTTTCTTCAATAAAGCAAGTAGTTAATAATTTTCACATTCTAAGATGCCCATGAAGGTTGGCAAATAATTGGCTCTAGGTTACACTTTAGTTTCAACACTTGGAGGGTCACTTAAGGTGATTTCCTCAAGGACAAAAGTAAAGCCAGCTGCAGCAAAGATCTATAGTATTTAAATGCTACCAGGCACTTAGCTTCCTGTATTGCAATATAGTACTACAAAGCTCTTTCACCTGGTTTGGGACATATCTTAGATAACCACTGAAACTCATGTACAAAACACACAATGATTAAATGCAGGAATTTCTGTCTCTTGAGTTTATCCTCAGTTTTTCTTCAGCTCTCTGGTCTTGCCACACAAATATCCCCCACCTCCAAGTTTCTTCTTGACATTCTGCGGGTTGTGTCCACCAAACTTCTGGTTGGCATAGCTTAAGTCATCACCAGCTTACTTTCTCACTACTCTGAAGCCAGCAAGAACACACCCATCTTATTTGGGTTCAGGGATCAAAGGAAGATCCCAAGTCACCCTAGGAGGGAGGAAATCTGTGTGATGTCTCCGAGTGACCATGTCTTTCTTTCTGTTCTGCTCTGGAAGGAACTCCAGACACCTAGGAATGACGATTGCTCCAACACTGCTCTCATTCTATGCCAGCATATCTGCAGGAGATGGGAGTGCTTACTTCCCGCATGCACTGTTGGTGACCTCAGTCAGTTTTCTGCCAAGTTCATACAGCTGTCACCTGGAGTGCAGTACAGGAGGAAGCAATTCCTTTAGAGCTTCAACAAATATCCTAAAAGCTATCAGTGTATTCTCAACACTGCTCCTGTCCTGTGCTCAACAGTTCACTGTGAGAAGTGGGCTTTGCCTTGGGAAATATCCATCCTGTTTTGGCATCGCATGCTCTGTCAGCATGCAGGCGTGCTTGTTTGTACCCCTGTGGACAGATGACAACTCTTTGGCAGTCTGTTCACACAACCTGCCATGACCCATGGGACCTGGGTGCTGCCAACCCTCTGCAATCTGTCTGACTAGCTTATGTGTGAGCACCACAGAAGCCTCTAGAATCAATCTCAGTTCTCTTTCTTTTCTGCTACCATAGAGTATGTGATTCTTTAGTTAAAGGTGAGGCAGTTTCTCTAAGTAAGTTTTGACCTTTCTGGTTCCAAACTATGCATCAACTGTCAGCATGTTTTCAATCCACCTTGCAACTTCACTATTCCAAGTGCGGTGGGTGTGCATGTGAGCATGAGGAGCAACACTCCGGTGCTGGTGGGGAAGCTCATGGACCCTGTCCACATACACATTCCAGTTGGGAAAGCGCTGCTTCTCAGCACTGTTAGGAGTGTTGAGGAGTCTTGGCAAGCAAGGCCCACTGGTGAGATCATCCATAAGGTGGTCTATCCTTCCGTGTCCCCACCTCCAAGACTCCTTCCCCATGGAAATCACTCCTTTTGTTCCTCCTAGAGTGCATGGAGAGCATCCTTCAGGATTAGGATCTGCCCCAACTAATGAAAATGCCCATGAAAGCCAGCGATAGTGAGCTGATTGTGCTATTTCCCAACTGAGTTCCATGCAGATCACTAGATCACTCAACATGTAGCACAGGAAGTTACACAGTCTTGACGTAAACAATGCCCTTCAAGGACTTAATGGTTGTCATTGAGAAAGAAGACTTATTATGAACAGCATGATGGATAGGGCCAGGACTGAAGAACATTTCAACATGAAACAAATGAGCTGCCTTATAGGGTAACAAGCTGCTCTTTACTGAAAGTAGACTAGAAAAGGATGAATGAACGTGATAAGAATTTTGGGACGGCAGCTGAACTAGATGGCTTCTGAGATTCCATGAGTTCCAGAACAAGATGGTGGAAGTATACACCTTAGAAGAGTATCACTTTTTAATTTTCCTTTATCTTTTCAGATCTCAGTCTTCTACAAACTAAGGATCTTTATACCAAGTGACTATGTATGTAATAATGTTTATAAACAGAAGATATAAATCAGATTTGCCAACCATGATGGTTGTAAAATCAAAAGAGATGATTAAGGAGGAAGGGAAGTGCTGTGTGTTCCCTATGTAAGTCTGTCAACTGATTTTCTAACAACAATCTGTATAATAATTACTTGGTGAGAAAACAAAATCTCTTGCCACTAACTCATTTGCTATGATTTCATTATTCCATTTCATTATCTTTAACTTATCCTCAATTAGGAAACACATTCAGTGCAAACTTTGGAGCTACCTGTCTCTAGGGTAAATGGAACAGTGTGGGGATGGTGACAACACAGACTCTGAGAAACTCCCCATCTGCTGGAGATGCTCTTCCCCATGATCAGCCTCCCAAAATAGCAGTGGGGCATTTTATTTATCCTTGGGTAAAGCTGAAGGAAGTCACCCATGATAATTCTGGAAAGGACAAGTTTTCAGACAACTAATTTGAGGCTTGGGATATGTACTGTCACAATGGCCTGACTTTCCCACAATCACCTGAGTTTTATCTTCTCAGATGCTTTCCAAAGAAAATGGCAGAAGGCAATAGGCATTTGTTTCCTCTTTAATTGCCTGAGGGTTTTTGTTGTATCCGCCTGGCTGGCTGCCCTATCTTCAACTCCAGCTCAACATGACTAAAATCAAGCCTAGTCCCAATTCTGCCTGGGTTATCCCCACCATAAAAGCTCAGAACCACATCCTCCATCTAGTTTATCACCCTTACAACATTCACTGCTTTTTCATTTTTAGACACAGACGTTATGCTTAGTCCCACCTTTCCAAGTCTTGCTTTAGTCACACCGCCTGTTAACCTGATCCGGTCACTAGTGCCCATGGGAACCAACCCCTCTGATGAACTGCTTTTTATACTTCACACTTACAGGACTTGAGAGGTACTTCTACACTAAAACATAATAAATAACTTCTATTGTATAGCCAATAATAAATTATATTTTATTGTAAAATACTAAATACTTCTGTACTAGAATAATAGAACTTATTGCTTTTTGTATTTTAATACACAGAAGTATGTTTTTTTGGAGGAAGGATCTCTTCAAGTCTTTGTCCTTACTTCAATTCTGACCACAATGTCTTCCTTAGAAAGACCACTTGGTATCAACGGTTGATTTTTTTTAACCATATAATAAGCAATTCAGAAAAATCTAAGCAAGTTTCTTTGTGAGTGTAATTTTAAAGAAAAAAAATCACCATAATGAGAAAAATACTCAATAAACAATTACACATTAAGCCAGAAAAATCATGTCTCTTTGGAATCATTTCCATAATTGGACATTACACTGCAATAAAATAATAGTATATAACACAAGCAAATGTAAAATAATTGGGTCCCATTATGAAGTTTAAGGACCCATTTTCCTTATATAATAAAGCTAATGCTCTATTTTGAATCATAAAAGATTCTAATAGCTTGGTTATTTTTGTATTACAAAAAAAAGTAGGGCAATCGAAAGCACTGAACATTGAAGGAGACCCACATTAATAATCAAAGGTAGGCAAAGACTCTTTCGACAAAGCCTACGGTCGGCATGCAGGATCTGAAGTAGACTACACACTTCAAAAGTATAAACACAAATTTATTGTGTATAGGAAAAAAAAAAAAGGAAACATAAACAGTTGTACCCAGGGGAAATAGTTTCAGGGAGGTGTCAGAGGATTTTTATTTTTAATTTTCTATAGTATTTCAATTTTCAAGAGAACACTGGGTTGAAATCCAGAAATGTGATGCTAAGTCAACTCTGCAAGCAGCAGGTAAATGAATACATTCATTATAAGCAAACCAAAGTAAAAATCTTCTTAAATTTAGCCAAAGAGAACTGGTAAAAACTAAACAGAAAATTAAACAGCACTGGAACACCAAGGAACAATGAATTCTAGAAGCAACAACTTAATAATGACAAAGACCAAACAACATGGGGTTACAGGGAGAGGAACAGTGTTTCCTTCCCACATAATAAAAATTTGTGACTGGAAAACACACACACACACACACACACACACACACACACACACACAGCATAAAGCAAACTGTAGGACTGAAAATAAATTCACAAATAAAAACTTCTCTAAAGATGCAAGGGGATAGGAGTCCATCTTTGAAAAGTGGTTAAAAATTACTAATTAGAAATTTAATACTCAAATCACAATTTGCCCAAAGAGCGTATACCACTGCGGTGGGCTCTGCAGGGTGATGAGACACTAGCAGGAGAGGATCCGCCACGCTGACTCGAGAACCCTAGAAAGCGCAATCCTGGAGGAAACTCTTTTGTTCTCACCTCCTGCACCAGGCCGTAAGCACATAAGCACGGTTTAAGGAGGAGAGCTTGATTCTGTCAAAGGTGAAAAGCTCCTGGGGGGAAAAGAGCGCCACTCGGAAGAGGGAAGAGCTGCCAAGTGATGGCACCCACGTGCCAGTCAGGCACTTCAGCCCGCTAAGAGGGGCCGTCAGGGGCGAGACGACAGGCCTCCACAGGGCCCGCTGCTCTCTCTGCCTCACGCGTGTCTTCTTCCTTCTGCTCGGCTACTGTTCTGACCCAACACTCATCCCAACACCGGCGGGCACCTCGCAGCCAGGGGGACCTCAGCGGACAGCTTGCTACTCACAGCTCACCAGCACACACTGGCTATTTACAGGCGTCTGTTCCTTAAACTTCCTCCTTGCCAAGGCACCAAAGGAGACTCTGACTCCAAAGGCACAGGGAAGGCCATTCTGAAATCCTGATTTCACCTGAAGACAGGGAGAGGGCTGAGGAAATGACTACGGGCACAGCATTTGCCTAGCACTCCTGAGGCTCTGGGTTTGAGCCTTGGGATCTCGAAAAGCCAAGAGAGGAAGCAGCAGCCCAGAAGAGGAAGGACAGAACAGAGGGCATGAAGCTGATGTCCCCTAACTCTGAGGATGTGCCCACAACACCTCGGTGGCTTCAGAGGTCAACTCAGAGAGAACACCTGCCTTACCAGACACATGGCCCGAGCTGTCTAATGCTTAAAGGATCTATTTTTATTTAGCAACAACGGTTATACTTTTTTAGATCCTAATTTACTCAGATCTATAACTTACCTGCTCTTAGCAACCACTCTTGGACAAATGATTCTAGTTGAGATTTAGTGTTTTCAAATATCCCCGGAGGAAGAATAGAACCCGTCTCCCAGGGACTTGGGACCAATTTGAAAATCCTTTTTATGGGAATTGCAGGGAGGCAGTGATCAAAGGCTACAAAGTCACAGGAGTAGGTTAAAGGCAGTTATTGCACAACATGGCAACTGTGGTTAGTTAACAATAATAAACTGTATTCTTGAAAAACGCTGCAAGTAGATGTTAAGTGTGCTTACCACAAACCATGATGACTATGTGAGCTCAGAACATCACACATATGTTAATAAGCTAGATGCAGCCATCGCACTGGGTGTGTATGTAGCTCAAAACACCATGCACATGATAAATATGTACCATTTTACCTGCCAATTAAAAAGAACAAAAGGAGGAAAAGCTCTGCAAACACCAGGCATTCAAAGTATATTAAGCTCCTCTCTTCCCAAAAAAAGGCAGTGTTGGGGGTGGGGAGGTGGCAACCATTCATCCAAACTTTCAACTATTGCTCCTGCTTTCTGGAGAGGTCCCCAAATTCTCTGCTTCAAATTCTTGTACCTGGAAACAACTATTGCTCCCAGGTAAAGTGGCCAAGGCCAGTGGGTCACGAAGGCCCCAGTCAAAACCAGCAAAGGTGTACTCGAGGTAACATCTTTGCACCAGTCTGTGTTGGAAATAGGGAAATAGACGTAAACAAAATAAAACCTACCAACTAGAAAAGAAATCACATGCTGTACAGAAGCAGTGAAATCTCCAGTCTCTGGAATGTACCACAAATCCCACAAACATAACCAGGGGTGTTTTCCCTTTCGATCCCCAGAGCAAATCATGGCAAATGTTTAAACCTTTTTGGGTACAAAGACACAGAATTTTGTGACCACCTGAACAGAGATGTGTAATTAGAGAACACACCCTCTGAGGAAGAGCAACTTTGGCGAGGTTGTGTATGACCAGCTATACTAAAGAAACAAAAATTAAACAATGAAAAGCCTATTATGCATAGTAACTGGATTAGTGAACTTTAGGAAATGGATTGAAAAGTTGAAACGAGTTCAGTTTAATTTCTCCCTGAATGAGCAGACTTTATATCCTCTTGCAACAAAACTTTAAGAGACAACATATGATAAATGTAAAATTAACTGAGATTCAAGTGCTGAGCTTTGCCACTAGTCAAATGACTAAGTCACTTCACCTCTCCAGGGCCTCCGTTTCTTCATTTGAATCAGAAAGGTCAGGCCTTCTGGTTCCAACATTAGTCCACTTTTCTATTATGGCCATCATCAAACCACACGTGAAAATGATGAAGTGATACATACATACAGCCTGATACATACAAGTCTCATTTCTAAGCAGGTTTTTTTTTGGTTCCAGGAATCGAACTCAGGACCTTGCCCTTGCCAGGCAGGTGTTTGTGCTACTGAGCCATATCCCTGGCCCTGTAAGTTGTTCTTAAGTGAAACATCTCTCTAGAAACTAGCCAAAAAGTGAGAGCTATTCAAACTCTAAGTTTTCAGATTTTGGAGAAATCTGCTTAATCTAACAAGGGCATCGACTTAGAAATATTCTCCTGGCTAGAGGGGACTCTGAAAAAGAGATCAGCCAAATCTGTTGCTTTAACATTTATTTTCATCCTTCTAGTAAAGATAGTCTCAAGGGCTGAGTTTCCTGAGAATGAGTGGGCAGTACAGTTTACATATTTTTATATTTCTAGCACCTTTAATACTACAAGAACAGAAGATGCTTTACTGTCCGAGTCTATAACAGAATGAGGAAATGGGCTGCTGTGACTCATGTTTTGAAATGAGAACAGAAAACTGACCAAACCCATATGCATATGCCCAGTGTACGGTGCTCACCCATCTGCCAGTGACCTCAGCTCACGGTGGGCCTCAAGCCTCCTCTATCCGCAACCTTGCCTCCTATTTCAGCACAGCTCACAAGCTACAACCCTTTCAGCTCCACACTTCTGCAAATCAACTTCGGCTTTTTGTCAAGTATTCTACATTAACTATATAGTATTTACATATTTCTTAACCATTTAACGTGTATAAGACCTTACTTTAGGGGGGCAAGGGTGACCTGTCAGTGATGAAATTTTTAAGTCCCCAAGAATGAGTGGGTAGTATAGTTTATGTAACCTTATGTTTCCAGTACGGCTCTTAACACCAAGTTCCCCATAACCCTATGGCCCTCAGTGCACTGTTATAAAGAGCACAGTGATTTTTGAGAACACATATGTACTGCTATATCAAAACTGGCTATAAGATTGGGTGAACCAGTGATGGAATGAACCTCATAATGATTGTCAAAGATGGACCTACAGCACTGGGATAGTAAAGCATCTTCTGTTCTTTTCCAGTGAGCTGCAAAAGGTACCTAGGAATTGCCCTCTTTAATTTACTTACTGATTAACTTACTATTAATATGTAGATGAGAGGTCAAGTATCTTTGACTTATTCATTTAAAAAATGTTTTAAGCACTTATATGCTAAGTGTTGAGAAGAGAAGGGCAGCAAGATGAGACACGATTAGTATTTCAGTGAAACTTGTAACTGGTTGGAAGGAAGATATAAATAGCTATAATGTAATGTAGTAAAAGCTCTAATAAAGGTATTACAAAGTCCTCTGAAATCTCAAAGGAAGGAAGGACTAACTCTTGATGATAGACATGAATCCTCAAAGTTTAGCAAGCTGAAAATGATGGGTTAAAAAACAAAGAAAAACAACTTTGGAATTACAGTAGCGCCAAATGCCAGGCCCCACACTTAAAACGTTAAGAACTTTAAAAAAGCTCGCTGGTGCGAAGCATGGGCTCTCCTTTTTCCTATTTGAAAGCAGTTCGTATTTGGATTCACTGTGCCATAAGTTCTTATCAGTCTAAAGTTATACCAATGCAAGTTTTTGGCTGTATTCATAAAAATATGTAATTGAAAGAGTGGGGCTGATGGGTCCTGAGTCCACTCCACTGGCATGACCTCCTGTTACAGGGGCTGGCAAACTGAGAAGCAAACGCAAAGGATGATGGACAACTCAAAGCCACATTTCCTTGGCAGTGGCTAAGGGAAGGAGGTGGGGGAGGGACCACTGCTGAAACTGCAGGCCTGTCTCTCACAAGAGGAAGAAGACTTGTATTACAAGGCCCCAGGGGATCAGTGACATGGGGAACTGTGTCAGCCCAACATAAAGAAGAGTTTTCAAACAATTCAGCTGCCTGAAGACAGAAGAGAGCTCCCTGATAAGCATCCCAGGGGTGCTCAAGCAAAGGGTTTGGCAGAGAAGCTGCAGACAAAAGACTTACACATCTCACAAATGGCTGAGTAAGGATCAGCTTTAAGAACGTCCTCTAACCAAATATTCTACACTTGTAGTTTCTAAAATTAGCTCTGTGGGCCCAGGGTGTAGGTCAGTGGTAGGGTGCTTGTCTGGCATACACAAGGCCCTGGGTTTACCCCGGTACTGAAAAAAACAAAACAGAACAGCAAAAGAAAAAACACATTTTTTTTGACAGTGAAACCAGACACATTATTGAAATCATTTTACTTGAGCCACCGCATCCCTTTTTGAGACCAATAATCTAAGATTTGGGAAAAACATGAAGCATAAAGAGAGGTGAGGTGTACTCTCAGGGATCAATCATCTTATACCTATGCAATGCAACGCTCTCGCCAACCAAGACTTTTCATTATCCCTCGCTCCTGGATCCATACCACAAATGCCTTTCTGAGGCTGAGAAGGATGCAAAGGGAAAGGAGAGACAGTGCTGGGCCTTCTCTCATCTAGACATTGGAGCTGCTGCTCTGGAAAAGCAGACAGGCTTTTGTCTAAAGACTGAGGCTATGCAGAAGGAAAAATTTATCCTAATTCAGAGTAAACAGTTGGTAAGAGCAAATCTGATCTGTTTCTGGATTGAGATTTCTGGTGCATGAACAAGACCTTTTGCTTGTGTTGGACAATTGCTTGGCTGGCATGGGGAAACAGCACATGGCCCTTGTTGTAGCAGTACTGGCGTTTACTATGGTTTGGATGAGTGT
>RJWT010018978.1:0-18613 GCA_004365215.1 Cuniculus paca
TGAGCCACCATGCCCGGCTTGCAGTGATTTTTTTTAATGCAGAGTCTGTACAATGCTTTCTCCAGTTTGTCACTTAACAGCAATGAATCATTTCCATTCATCGCCATCCATTACCAATTTAGTTCCTATTCCCGCTTCCTCATACCATATGTGCAGATGCCTGAGAAAATCAGGTTATCAAAGAGGCATTGGTATGTGAAAATGATCATTAATTAATCATGTTTATTCTCTGCTGATACATGGAGACAAAAAGTTTTTCACTGAAGAATAAAGACTGTGAATGACACTGTGCTATTCAATAATGTAAGATTTGGTGAAAGCCCAAGACGGAGTCATGGTTGATTAGCATGCAGAGTTGCTAGTTTCAACCAGAGACCACATTTAAACTTCAGTGAACAATAAATGATTTATTCTGGGAAATTCTCATAGAGCAGTAAATTGGCTCCATATTTTGTAGATTTTTCTTCTCTTAGAAGTTTGTAAGAACATTCTGCATGTTCAATATTCTAGACTAGGATGGTTTTTGATTACTTTATATCCTTTATATTTAATAGTTCAGCAGTTCTCATGTACAGCCAATGCTGCTAAGATACCATTTTGCTTTCAGTTTCTCTAGTTTGGACTGATAAATTGCCTGGACAATTTGTGAACAGAGAGAAATTAACTATCAAGGGCAAAATGAAGGATTAACTTCATCACATACCAGAGACAGTATATCATCAATGTTTTCTTGATAGAATGCATTTGTCTGGGTCTTGTTTCTAAGAAACTTTAAAAAAAGAGCATATTGTAATATTATCTGTCTAGCGTCATGAAGAAGTGAATTACATTATTAATGATAACACATTATTTCTCCTAGTTACAAGAACAATCTATAATCATTTTTTAAATATGGAAAACACAAAAAAGAACAAATGTAAAAATGACCATTATCTATAGTACTATAATTCTAGTGACTGAGATGACAGCTTTAACTGTCTTAAGGTGAATTATTTTAGTTGTTTTCTTCTATGCAGGCTACATATATGCATATATGTGTGTGTATATATATTTGTATGTATATATATATATATATGATTTACACAAGGACTTCCATTGTGTTTTGTAATGTACTTTGTGGTGTAACATATCATGAAACCATTTTATGTCATTCAATATTTTTTGTACCTTAAGCATTTAAAAAAGTACATAGAACTATCTAAAGTTAATCAGTAACATATTAAATATTTAGACGGTTTTTAATTTTAGATTATTTTAAATTGTACAATTAGTATAAGCAATTATTGAGACACACTAGTATATTTCTTTACACAAGCTCAATTATTTCTTTAGATGAAATTTTTACAAGTGGAAGTGCTGTGCTAAAGAGAAAGTATATTGTTAAGTCTTTAATATATTTTGCAAAATTGCTTTCCAGAGAGATTGTACTGATTTACACATAGACTAGCAGTTCCATTTCCTTAAACCCTCTCCAAAGCTAGTTATATAATTTACCATGCTTTTTCTGACTAATTGAAAAGTATTTTTTTAATCAGAATGCCAGTACAGTTCCTATTTTCTTTATTGCTGGGGATGTTAATTTTACTTCTAGTGCATATTTTCTTTGTTTTTAGATGTTTTTGGAGTCTCTTTAAATGAGAGTATATACTTATTAGTTACCTATTTCTGAGTAACAGATGGCCAAGAACTTAGTGGTTTTAAACAAAACACATGTATCATTTCACAGTTTCTGTGTGTCCTAAATCTGGTAAGGCTTAACTGATTCTTCCCATCAGAATTTCTTGTAAGGTATTGACCAGGGGTGAGGCTTTTCTGAGGGTTTGACTGGGGACTAATCACCTTTTAATTTATTTCCCTGTTTTTACACAGGATTTGGTTCCTTATGGACAAAGGGCTGAGGGCCTCACTTCTTAGCAGATTGCTGGCCAGAGGCTGCCCTCAACTCATATGACCTTCCCAACATGGTGCCTGGTGCCTGTGACCTTCTCAATATGGTGACTGGTGCTACCAAAGACAGAGGGAGAGTTAACCTACAAGATGGCAGTTAAACTTTTGTAACCTCATCACAAAAATTGAACTATTGGTTGGAAGGTTATTATTATCAGAGAAGAGATTACCTAAAGCCATGAATGACAGAAGTAGAGGTCACCAGACCATCATGGAAGCCTACTCTATCAGTTGCTGGTTCCATTTAGATTGCAGTTACTATACTATTTCAACACCTCATAATATTGACTGCTAAACCCCCTACAATGACAAAGTATTAGTATGAGTCATACTTTTCAAAAGAATACAGAAAGAGAACTTTTCCTTCACATCATACCTTCATTAGGTCTGTCTCACTCTCTCTGTTTCTCTGTCTCTGTCTCTCACTCTTTCTGTCTCTGTCTCTTTGTCTCTCTCTCAGCTCTTTTACATATTACCTTTTTGCAAAAATTTAATTTTTAGCATAATAAAACCTAATTAAATTAGTTCTACTAGTTGAGTTGTATGATAATTAAGATAAATTCTTCTTCAAGTTTTTCATGAGAAAATAAAAGCTTCCCAAATAAATCAATATTCTAAGGCAATTTATGATTGGGATAAGCAAACTGTTCCCAGTCACTATCGAAAGTCTACTTGCATGACATTCACTAATGTACTAGTTAGAAGTCATTCCCCACCTTACTGAATTTCCTCCTTGGTGAAATCTTGCTGGCGAGTCTCCATGTCCTGTTGGGATGGATCCACAGCACAGACACCTCATGCCTCTGGAAGCATTGTAGAATATAAACCACATTATTGAGTTTATCTAAATCAATGAGCTTTGCTTTAGGTTAGTTTATACCTCTCCTTGACACAGAGTAGAAACATTAAATACTATTTTTTCTTGTTAAATTATTAATATTTCAGAGTTTTTATTTTCCACAGGTTATGACACTCTGTGAGTGTCTTGGAAAATGGCTTAAGGGGAAAAAAAAAAAAGAAAAGACACTAGGGGTTCTGGCTTCTTAAGAGGAATGATTCAATTTTCTTTCTCTTTTTCTATCACAGGAAAAAGTACAACTGATGATAATACTGAAATGCCAGGAAGGGTCATGAGCAGTAGACGTTCCTTCCTACAGACAGGAGTCCATCTGGAATAAGACAAGTACAGAGATACCCCTGTGGATCACAAGCCAGTTCCTTGGTTGTGGATGGCATTGGGTATATCCTTCAAGAGTGAAAAACAAGACATTTCTGAACAGGATCACACAAATGCGTGCTGCCATTATTACTCTTTAAACTTTATATGCTGAATACATCCTATTTAATAGAAGCTGGTGGGGAGGGAAGGGAGTGAGGGGAAGTGGGAGTGCTGTCCTGTGCCTGAGTCCTCTGTGTGTTCTCTGCTTTCACCCTTGACCTCCTCACACAGGGTTGATGCATAGATCCGGCTGTGACAAAAATCTAAGCCAGGTCGATGTGTACCTTCCCACTTGAACTTCAGATCTCCTGGGGAATAAAGTTTTAAGGCCAAGAGTTTATCTTAATTTCTACCTGTCTGCAGATCAATGTGTAGCGACTCCCTGCCCACTCTGTACTTACCCTTGCAAGACTGTCTGTGGTTGGTTAGTTTGTCCGTGAATGTCACATGTGTGGGTCCTTCCTCAGGAGAGAAAGGAGGTGCAGCTGGGTCCTTCCTCACGGGAAAAAGGTACTTTGCCAGCTATCTAGACAACCAATTCCACCTTAAAAATCATAGAGGCTATCAGCCCCCTGCTGTTAATTCTTTAATTTATAATGGCTTTTGAGAGACACAGATGCTTTATTATCAGACCTGGGTAATGTTAGAGATTGTAGCCTCTTTATAGTTCATATTTAAACTGCACAGTAGTCATCAATGAAAATGATAATCAATTGTAAGTTAAGCTGGGTCTGGACATGTGTGCATTTATACTCACTTTTGATTTCTAGGTTATTCTAAAGGTTCTGAAGACCACATTCAACCAGGTCATGCCCATGGCTGACACTGTCTTTGTGATGTGGGGTTGGCACAGTGATAGCTGTCTGCCTAACTTCAACTTGGGGTACCTAGAAAGGGTATTCTGTGATATAGAGCTCCTCCAGGTTGGCTGAGATTCCTAAGGTGAATGCTACACAGTTCAAAGTCTCCCTCTGCTGATTGGTTTGTCCTGACCTCTCTTACAGGAGTTAATCCTGAGACATACCCAAGAAACTCTGTACAAACAAAGCTGCATCTCAATCTATTCCCTGCAAAGCCAGCTGGTGACAGCTTCTACCCGTTATTTCCTGGAGTCTTACTTCTCTCAACCTTCTCCTCCTACTTTCATTTGCCTAGCATGTGCATGTTCCATGTTATAAGCAGTCCACTGTGCATTACATGTGCATATTGGTAAAAGGTGAAAGATTTATATGATCTGAAGAGAAACCAGAGTATTAGATGTGCATATTAGGCTATGTTATGAATTAAGGCTTGCACACAAGGCTGAATTCCTTAAAATTGTCCTGTTGAAGATTTTAGATGTAAGAATCCTCTCCATATATTGAAAATGGGATGTAATTTTAGAAGCATGCAAAAGTATTTTTGCATTAGTCAGTTTTGCTATATAGCAAAACCTCCAGAACCTTTGCACATCAGCAACAGACAGTCTTCTTATGCCAGGATCCAGGCTGAATATCAGCCCTGCTCTGAAACATCCTGTTCTCCTAAGAGAGGAGAAAAAGGAAGCATCGTTTCCGATTCACACAATTGCTTTTAAGCTTTGACTGGTGTACATTGCACTTGCTCCAAATACATTGCCAGGTCATGTGACCTAGCCTTGGGGTCTATAGGCAACGAGCGGAGTGTGTGATCCTTGCAAAATCTCTACAGTCCTCTTCCTGGTTGGGAAGAATAATGTGATACAGCTCATCTTTCTATTCCAGGTATCTTTTCCCCCAGTCTGCCAGTCACTAAAGTTCTGTGGCTTTGATCCAAGGCACTGTCTTTCCTGAAGGCTCCCAATTAAAACACAAGCATTTCAGTCTTGAAAAGTAATATACTTGCCAGCCAACTTGTCCATATTAGTTATCCTAAACTTTTATTTTCTGTATCAGAAATTTGAGGGTTAAGGGAGATAGGAAGGGATATAGGAATTATACAAGGAAGCACATATTGCCTTATGCACTTAACCTATTTACATCAGTGACATAGACTTAAAATGATTTTGCTGGTCCTTTTGCAGAGGAAAATGAGAAAGGCAACTCACATGGCAGGAAAGGTCAATATGAAAGTTCGTAGGCTCTCTCTAGATAATCGCAGGCATTTATTGAATATTTGATACTATTTTATTCTGTCTTCTTGCTGTATTTAATCCTTATAGCATGCCTGTGAGATAGAGAGCATTGTTTTCATTAATTAGGACAGACTTATTTCTTTCAATTTTAACAGTGCACATTTTATCACTGCTGCTGGCTGGTAGCAATCACATCCCTGTGTTGGGAGCCACAGAGAGAACTGCACAGACCAGGGTGGGCCAATTTGAGACTTGTGGTGTCACTGACACTCTCAGCTGCAGAGAAAACAAGGACCCTGATGAAAGAGTGAGAAAGGTTGAAGCTTAAATGTGACAAAGTTTTGGGAAGTCCCTACCCTGCTCATTTCACCTACATTTTCCTCTTCATTTATGTACAGCAATGATCTAGGATAAGAACCACCATCTAATTAAACTTTAAAAAGAATTTTAAAATCAGAAAATTAAAATTCTACCTGATAAGGTAGCATTACATCACAGTTTGATGCTGAGTTTTCATTTTTGTTAGTACATAAATAACAATAGAACTTCTAATTACAGATTTAGATTTATTTGATGAGAAATACCTCTGTTTAGTCAACTTATAGATGAAGAAACTGAGGCACATAGCAACCAGTTAACTTGCTGATGGCCCCAGAGCTCAAGGCACTCTTTCCTTGATGTTCCTAAATTAATGGGTTCAAGATCTTTTTAGCACCTTCTTTTTTAAAAATAGGACTTAAGGAACAATAAAGGGGTGAGACTTGACTTACGTGCAGTTCTCTCTATTGCCAAATGCATCCTCATCCATAAATTAACCAGTGTGGTTTCTGTAAGTTACCGAAAGTGTATGAGCTGAAAGTATATGATTCTTCTTCCACACAATGACAATCATCAGACCTGTACGAATCAGGAGACGGTGTAATGTGATAGTGTAAAACATGATGCAGGGTCAGTGCTTGTGAAATCCGTGATCCCACATTTTCCTCTAGCTATTACCAGACACATAGGTCCCCGTACCTGACTCATATCTCTTGGAGATTATCCAGCTTGGCTGTGATCGATCCTGCTTCCCAGGGAAGAGCTGAGGGTGTTCCAGGAGAGAAGACAGACCTTGCTTCTCACATCAAGAGAGTAGTTACCACCATTAAGTGCTGGCCTTGATGTCTCAGTAGAAGTTACTACAGTCACAGACAAAAATCACTTTCCTGAAGGTCTAGTGAAGAGTGAAATAAATCACGAAATGATTTTAAGTCCTAGATCTCCCTAGTGTAAAATTCTTAAGTAAAGGGATTGCTGTGGAGGAAGGGACTTTGGAGAATTCCCCAGGACTAACCAGGATAACTGTAGCTCCTCCAAGGAAAGGAGCCTCAAAGTGACCAGGGACACCTCAGA
The DNA here is from genome assembly GCA_004365215.1 of Cuniculus paca. NCBI lineage: Eukaryota > Metazoa > Chordata > Mammalia > Rodentia > Cuniculidae > Cuniculus > Cuniculus paca. The sequence continues at coordinate 6,651 of RJWT010018978.1, forward strand.
GACAGGCTCTTGTCCCTGCTCATCAGGGTCAGACCATGTCAGGAAGTCCACCAGCAAATTCTGCTGGTTATGGAGTTTGTACTGTGTCGAGCTTCAGACAGAGTGCTTAAGAGTCAGCCTCCCTTTGTACTTGGAAAGAACAGACAACCATATGGGGCAAGTTTATATATATTTATATTGAAGTACATATTGTCTTCTACATTTACTGATTTGCTGAGTGAAAAGAAAAAAAGAAAACATATTAGCTGCTCATAGCAGAGCTAGTGAGCCAGGGTGCTCTTTCCCAGAATACTCTAGAACAACAGGATTTATGGAGGTTTAGGGTGGAGGAAAGGGCATGAGAAAAGACAGGGTAGAGAGCTGGTGTGGGCCAGAGGAGCAGAGGCTCCCAGAGTACATGACAACGTCACATTGGTTAGGGAGGGAGAAGTTAGACTTACAAGTTCTTAAAATATTGTTTGATCCTCTCTGACAGCAGTGTGTTTGCTTCTGTATCCAAAACAACGTGCAAATACCTACAAAACCTACAATATATCAATGCTCTATATTGCACCTTGATTTCCCAACATAACTATGGGTTACTGATAATGACTGGGCACTCCAAGTAAGGAGTACTTGAGAGACAAATGATTTAGTGCAATAGCCCAAGGCAATATCATTCTACAGAGCAAGCGTACCTACAGATGTGGTCGCACTTTCCATGCACTTGCTGTCCTGTCATCACTATGTCCTTTTGGTCCTTCTGCCCCAACCAAAGTGGTGGAAGAGGACAGCTTCTTCCACTTACCCAGGCCTTCCAGCTTTGATTTTTTAGAAATTTATTTATTTCCTTTTTGGCAGTTCTGGGGATGGGACCCAGGGCATCATACATGCCAGGTCAGTGCTCTGCCACCTAACTCCAGCCCCAGCCCTTTGTTTTGCTTTTTAGGAGATAGGATCTCACTATGCTGCCCAGACTGGCCCAAGCAATTGATTTGCCTGCCTCAGCTGAAACCAGAGACGCAGCCACTGAGCCCCACATCCAAGATTTACTACTCTGTACTCCAATTACAGAGGCCAATTTGTTTAACAAATTCTCACTAAGACATTAATGTCAGATAAGGCTTTATCTGCATTTCTCAGATAGTTCATTTATATTTTAAGAGGGCCTCCAGTCTTGCTGATTAGACTGTATACTTCCGAAGGGGACAGAGCTCCCGTCGTTTGCATTCCTCCCCATGAGGCTCAGGCCATGCTGAGCATACGGTGGATACCTTGTGGTGCTCCAGGGAGCACATGCTAAATGTCACTCCTAGCTCCCGCAGGAGTTGACAGTCCCCTACCTCCCTGTGAGCTCCCAGTTTGGCTGCTTTTGGATTTTCTTTTTTCTGTGGTTACTGGGGGCTATTTAGCAGAGAAATGAGGACCCACTAGGAATTGCTACAGGAAAGAAACCAAGTCACAGAGCTCATTTCTGTAAGAGAAGCTCAGATGGCTTTTACAGGGGGGAGAAGAGAAAGCTAATGAATTTCTTCCTCAAGCTCAATTTAGATGCCTGGGGAGGCAAGGCAAAATGTTTTGAGCTATTTCAATTCCAGGAAGCAGGCTTAAAAAGCTAAATAAATAATTGACCATTTTAAATTATTTAAGCCAGTAGTTCTTAACCTCTTTTGGATACTGGGCCCCTTTGAGAATGTGATGAAAGCTAGTGAGGCTATCTTGAAATAAGCAACCAAACACACAAATATTTGCAAATAAATCCAGGAAGTTCAATGGCCACTTAATGGCTAGCCACAGGCCCTGGGTCTTGATGGCATCAGACATAGGGCTCGTTTCCACCCTGGACAGCTTTTACAGCAACAGATTTAGAATGAAGCCACTCAAAGCAATAGCCAGAGCTAATGCATGAATAGCTACTCTAGTTCCAAGCTGCCTGGGCAGTTTCTCATGTGAAAATGTCATTGTTCTCTAGTGGGGAGGAAGGATGGAGGAAGTGGCTTGCATTTCTAGGCATTAAAATCTCATATGGTGATCCGAGAAGGGCCCTCATTTCTCTCCAGGGCTATCACAAGTTAAATAAAGCAGATTTCAGCCATGTGGGGACACATTTATGGACTGCTCACGCGTGGACGGGTTTACTGCCCTCAGAGAATCAGACTCTGCTAGAATTGCTGGAAAACAGTGTTTTCCACCTCCAGATCATGTTACCTCTCCCCTGAGCATTTGTGGTTTCTGGTTAAAAAATGAATAAAATCAGATCAAGGTCATCACTAGGATAAGGATTGGGGAGCAAGGGAGAGAGAAAGAGAGAGAGAGCGAGAGAGGAATCCTGTGTATTAAGTCAATGAGTTGCTTCAGGGAAAAAGAGGGAGATGCTACCTTAGAACCTAGCACATCGCATGCTAAAGAAGAATTCCCTCTCACTAGGAGCAGGGAACTCTCTTTGTTTCTCAAAGTATTTTTTGGAGATGTTCAAAAGAAAGTGAAATTCTGATGCAAGGAGATTTTAAGAAACATAGGGGAAGTGATGCACCTTGAGACCATAATGTTTAGTGAAACAAATAAGACACACAAGCTTCAAGATCTCATAGTTTCTCTTATACGAGAAACTCAAGATACAAGTAACAAGCAAAATAAAAGATAGATAAAATGAAGTAGGGAGATAGATGTTTCTCAAATGATGAGATCAGTCACATTCAGGGTGATATGGCCATAGATGATCTTTCTCAAATGAGAAAAGGATCAACAGATGGAAGGAGAGGGAGAGAGAGGAGGGAAAGAAGATGAAAAAAGGGATTAAGATGTGTTATATGAATGTGCTAACTCCACACAAGGGATGTAAACATTATATGCTGCAAACACGGACTAATAAAAAAAATTAAACAGTAAATGCTTATGTAATCTCATCAGGCTGAGAGCTCCCCTACCCCCTAAATGTACTCTTATCCACAACCCTACTTTGAAAGATGTACTGCTGAGAGTCAGGAAGCTCTGGGTTTCCACTGCGAAGGACTAACTGGAGTCCCAAGAGCGGAAAGCTTGCCTAATGATTGCTCGGGGTTACACTGTAGCCTAGGAGGTTCTGCTTGGGGCAATGGAGTCCTCAAGCATCCAGAATCAGGGTTGGCCAATGAAAACATTTAGTTGAGGAGGTGAATTTTAAGGAGTCCCATGTACAGAAGCAGAGAGATGATATTGAAAAGAAACAAAGACAAAAAGGAATCGAGGGCATATCCCAGATGTCATTATTCAGAGGCTGCCTCTCCATTCTTCCATCCATTTGCTCATTGAATGCATCTTTATTGACCACGTCTTTTATCTGGGTCACGTCAAGGTGCACTAGAGTTGCAGTCCTGAGCAGGAAGAGATTTCAGAATACAGACCACATTCAAACCACATGCCAGCCACGGAGAAGGATATGAAGCACAAACTACAAAATTAGTGCTTTGTTTTAGAAGTTCTGACTCACAGCTTGGATTAGTTACTTTATAAATTTTATGATGATGACATTTTCAGTACTGGTCCTTCTGTGAATTGATTCTGGAAAAGCTATATAGGAGAGAAGGCAGCAGAAATAGTGGAGAGGGGATGCTTGAAAATTCTCTTCTCCATAAAAGCAGTGAAAAAATAGCCAGAAGGGTCAGAATCTACTTTTCTAGAATCCTGTGCAGTAGTCCAGGTTCATGTGAAACCCAGGAGCACTTACTCAAGGAAAGTAGCAAATCTCAGTGAAATCAGTGAACTTCGCAGTGCTTCCATTCTTTGCAGTGCAGCCTCCCTGCGTGCAGCTCTGTGAAAGCCTTGTAAACCAACAGTCCCACTGTGATTTGGACCTGAGAGTCCCTCTACAGTTCCACGTGGTGAAGTCTTAGCCTCCTTCTCCTGCTGTCGGGAGGAAGTGAAAACTTTCAGAGGTGGGACACAGAACAACATTGCCTGGTCATTAAAGGCTCGCCCTTGAAGGGACTGGAAACCCTGCTCTCTTCTGTCTCTCTTTTGCTTCTTGGAGAAGGCATTTTTTTCTCCTCCTTTCACTCCCTACCAGGATGTACTGCCTTGTTGCAGGCCCCAAAGCAATGGGACCTACAGTATCCTGATGTATACCGAAACCTTGAAAATCTTAGGCCACACCACAATAAAACTTTTCTGTTTAAGCTGGGTGCAGGGGCACATGCCTGCAATCCCAGTTACTCAGAAGTCTGAGGCAGGAGGATCACAAGTTCAAGGCCCATCTGGGCTACTTAACTGACTCTGTTTAAATAAATCAATACAATACAGATTAATAAAATATTTTTCTCGTATGAGTTGATGGTTTCAAGTATTTGATACAGTAGCAGAAAGTTGACTAATGCAAGTCTCCATATATAATAGTCTGATTTTTAGCCTTATGGTACAAACAAGGCTGGTGAGTAAAATGAGGCTGAATCTCTCCCTTAAAGCCTTAGTTGAAGAAAATCACCTTCATTTAACATGCATTCTAATTTTGGGAATACTACACTTGGATGTCTGCTCTTCTTGGAGGCTGATTTAGATCCTACTTAGTGCAAAAAACCTTTTCCCAGGGGTGCCAGAGATGTTTAGAAGCAAATGTTCATGCTGCAGTTACCCAGGGCTGTACATGTCAGCTGCATGAACAGCAGGTTAACCAAAACCAAAACCCTTAAAAGGAAAATGTGAAGAATGAGATGTCCACTGGACATTTTACAAGCTCTGACATATTTCTGGTCATCTAGAAGCACATGCATAGTAGGACTGTGAGCATGCTGAGGGACATGTGTATGCTGAGATAGACCTAGGAAAACCTAAGGTCCCATTTCTGGCTGACCTTGGAACTCTCCCTAGGCTGCTTGTTTCTGTATGTGCCTCAATATTTCTTGTTTAAAATGGTGTCTTAAATAATCAAATATACAGTGCTGAAAGATCAGATATTTCCAGTCCCCAGGGTTTGTTGCTGCTGCTGTTTGCAGTTATTTTGTTGTATGCTTGCTTGGTTATTTTTCAGCAAAGTCTATATTGGTTTCCTTGTATAGCCAAGCCACCAAAGTCTCTGGTTAGCATATTAGACATATAAAAACTTGCTTCATTTATAGAACATGCATACATTTCCATCAGTGGTTAGAACCATTCAGCCTCCCAATCTGTGCTGAGTGTTGTGAATATGTGTTGAGACACACTTCTGACTCAAGAAGGCAGGTGACAACTCTGCCTTAGCCTTCACTTCTGGTGGCAAGAAGCCAAACACAAAAGACCACAGTGTGATATAAATCAATGTATATGAAATGCCTAGCACTGGCAAATCCATTGAACCAGAGAATAGACAGATGATTCCAGGCACTGTGGAGTGGATGGATGGAGAAGACCACCAATGGGCATGAAGTTTCTTTTTGACAGTGGGCAGGGTCTGAAATTAGTGGTAATGATGATAGATTTATTTGTGAATAAACTGCAAACCACTGAGTTGTTCACTTTTAAAGAATGCGCTCGGCCACAAGTATTTATCTTCCAGATGATGCACAGAGAATTTGCCAACTGAGCATTGGCAGTTAAGTAGGGAAGACAAAGCTTTGGACTCTGGGGTTAAATCCAGGCTCTATCATTACTCCTTGTTCATTTGGAGAACATAGCACCATCCTCTTCAAGTCTGAATTTTCTCATCTAGAAATAATAATGGAACCCAGAGGCTGGTGGCATAGCTGAATGGTAGAGCATGTTTTTTGCACATGTAAGGCCCTGGTTTCCATTCCAGTGCACGTGTGTGTGTGTGTGTGCATGCACACACACACACACACACACACACACACAAAATCAAAAGGGTAAACTAAAATAAAAAAAGGAGTGAGTTATAATTTGTTTGCATCTCAGTTTTTAAAAGACTACTTGGTTAAAACAGATGTAATAATTGAGCTCACTAGAGGCTCATCAGCATGTTTGCATTAGAAGTTTGAAGAAAAACATGGTAACCTGTGTCCAAAGGTGATGGTGAAGACTGGAGGTCTTCAAAACAGGCATATTACCTCTTTCCATCTCTTTTTTATTCCATCCAAGCAATAAGTTCTTTGATTGGAGTCACCCACATTTCGGGTGGGCCTTCCCCCTCAATTTGCTGGTTTCCATGTCAGTCATCCATAGACACAGCCAGAACTGTGCTTTACTAATCTGCTAGGCAGTTCTTAATCCATTCAAGTTGACACATCATGATCAGGGATCTTATTGGTTTACTGGACCTCCTAGGGCCGCCCTAGCCAGAGTTCCTTTCTCCTCATTCCTTGGTAGAAAGCCAGCCCCTTCCCTGAATAGTTACTAAGAGGAGTAGGTTATTGATAAGTCTGTAGTAATAAGGCATTACTAAGTACAATTATGCTGTGTTAGTACTAAAGCAAACAGAAACACCAAAACAACACCCAGGATTTGGAGGCAGATTTATTTTATGATGATGGGCACTGATCAGGGTTATTCCCAAAATATCAGGTCCTGATCTCTGGTGATCTAGGGCTTCTATGGGATAAGCAAGCAGGAAGTAAAGAGGCAGAATGACTTGTCAGTTGGGGATTGGTTCTTACAATATGCCACATAGTGACCAACTATGCATCACAATGACCAGCGGTTTCTAAGAAACAAAAGTAACAGGAACTGGAATTGGAACTAACAAATGAAAGTGTACTGGTTAGGGGAGTGGGCATCGTCTGCTACACTTCCCCCCTCTTTTAGTTTCCCCAGCAAATCTTTGCTGGACATATTACATGTGATCTTCTGAGACAAGGCCCAACTAGAAGTAGTAACACCGTGGTTGTCAGTGATCCTAGGATGGGCCCTAGCCAAGGTCCTTAAAATTGTCTTGTTACAGAGTTTTTTCCTCAGTTACTTTTAGGGAGAGACATAATTTAGGCCTGTCCGTTTTTTAACATTACTCTGGCAAGGTGGTGAGGGAGTTAATCTGATCTCGGAGAGGGTTCAATATGTCTTGGATGCTCATCAAATCTTGGTCAAGCATTTGATTAGAACAATCAAGGGGGGTAATGCATTGAGGTATGGAGCAATCCTGTGGATGGTGTCCTCAGGATTCAGCCATGTGTGGACTGGCCAGTATCTGGAGTGACCAGAACAGGGCTTTGAGTATATCACCTCTTCAGAGTTAACCCTTGAGGAGTTGTCCAGGTACATTTTTAGCAATCATCTGGATGGGCTTTTCTAACTCTGGAATAGAGGATCTAAAGCTAGATTTCTGAAACATGTAGAGGTAGTTAATATGCACCTCGGCTATTTGTGTGTTCAGGAGTGTCTAGAGCTATAGCTGGTCTTTTAGCTAAAGTTTTGTGGAGCTAGTTGCAAGCTATTTCTGTAGGGTTATGTTTTATTTCTTTAACTCTTTTAGAACCTTTAATCTCTTTTATTTTAAAAAGCAAAACAGAAAAAAAGGATATAAATGATGCAGAACTTTTAAAAAATAGTAAGAAATGAACATTAGTCAATATATGGCATATTGCTATCTTAGAACTAGTTGTTCAGGTTACAAGATCTAGGCACAAAAAATGATCAAACAATCAAACAGTGACAGCACAAGCTGTTCTTTTGGATGAACTAAAAGACATTGGTAGTATAGTTATCTATCTTGCATACATATACACACACAGTTATATATGGATGCCTACATACATATAAGCTTTCCCTTTCTGCCTTTTCTCCTTTCTATGTTCCAGTTGTTCTTTCCTTTTGAGTATTTTCTTTCTCATTATTGTAGTATCTATTGTACATTTTGGATCTTATTACTCTTTCAGTTTTTTCTTTTTTCTTTTTTTTATACTATGAAGACAATATGATATGTATACATGTGAGTTTGATTTATTTCACTTATAAGTATGGTCTCCAGTTGCCTCCATTTACCTGTAAAAGCCTCAAGATTTTCCTTTTTCATAACTGAGTAATATTCCATTGCATAAAAATACCACATCTTTTTTATCCATTTCTCAGTTGATGGGCATTTGGGCTGTTCCCAAGATTTAGCTATTACAAATTGTGCTTCTATAAACATGAGTGCACATATATCACTGTGGCATGACATTTTCAGTTTTTCTGGGAAAATATCCAGGAGGAGAATAGCTGGATTGAATGAGACTTCCACTTCTAGTTTTTTTTGAGAAACCTCCACATTGATTTCCACAGTGGTCGCACCAGTCTACACTCCCATCAATAGTGAAGGGTTGCTTTTTACCTGCAGCCCCACCAACATTTGTTATCAGTTGATTTCTTGATGGTAGCCATTATATATGGAGTGAAATAGAATCTCAGTGTTGTTTTAATTTGCATTTCTCTAATGACCAATGATGGTGAACATTTTTTCATGTATTTATTTGCCATTCATATTTCTCAGGTCTGTTTTTGTTCCAGTACCATGCTGATTTTATCACTGTAACTTTGTAGTAAAATTTCAAGTCTGGGATTGTGATGCCTCCTACCTTGCCTTTGTTGCCCAGGGTTGCCTTTGCTATTTTAGGTCTTTTCTGTTTCCAAATGAATTTTAGGAATGTTTTCTCTAGATCTGTAAGGTATGTTAATGGTATTTTGATTGGGATTGCATTAAATCTATGTAACAGTTTTGGGAATATGACCATTTTCACAGTGTTGGTTCTTTCTAACCAAAAGCAAGAGGTATCTTTCTATTTTTTGACATCTTCTTCAATCTCCTCTTTTAGAGTACTATGTTAGGTTGATTCCTAAGTATTTCATTGTTTTGAATGCTATTGTAAAAGGTGTTATTTCCATAACTTCTGTCTCAGTGAGTTTGTTGTTTGTGTACAGAATTGTTATTGATTTTTGAGTGTTAACTTTGTATCCAGCTACACTGCTGAATTTTCTTATTAACTGTAATAATCTTTTGATGGAAATTTTGGGGTCTTCTATGCAGAGTATGATGTCATCTGCAAATAGTGATAATTTAACTTCTTCCTTTCCTGTCCTTATTCCTTTTATTTCTGTCTCCTGTCTAATTGCTTTGGCTAATGTTTCCAGAACTATATTGAATAGGAGCGGTGATAGTGGACAACCTTGTCTTGTTCCTGATTTAAGAGTGGAAGCTTTCAGTTTTTGTCCATTTAGAATAATGTTGGCTGTTGGTTTGTCATAGATGGCTTTTATTAGATTGAGGTAGATACCATCTATTCTGAGTTTCTGCAGGGTTTTTATTATAAACAAATGTTGGACTTTATCAAAAGCTTTTTCTGTGTCGAGATGATCATGTGATTTTTGTCTTTGGCTCTGTTTATGTGGTGTATTATATTTATTGATCTGTGTATGTTAAACCATCCCTGAATTACTGGGATAAGTCCCACTTAGTCATGATGTATAATCTGATTAGTTGCATTCTATTTGCCAGTATTTTATTGAGGATCTTTGCATCGATGTTCATTAAGGAGATGGGCCTATAGTTCTCCTTTTTGATTGGGTCTTATTATTATTATTATTATTATTATTATTATTCTGATACTGAAAGCAGAGAAAACTCTGGTTTCAGTATCAGAATAATACCTGCTTCCAGGAATGAGTTAAGGAGAATTGCTTCCCTTTCAATTTCATTAAAGAGTTTGAGGAGTATTAACATTAAATCTTCTCTAAATTTCTTATAGAATTCAGCCATGAATCCATCAGGGTCTGGGCTTTTCTTTGTTGGTAAGTTTTTAATCACATTTTAAATTTCAGTAACTGATATCAGGTTATTCAAGATTCTTATATCTTCTTGATTCAGCTTTGGTAATTCATGTGTTTCTAGAAATATGTCCATTTTCTCTGTGTTTTCCACTCTATGTGAGTACAGATTTTCAAAGTAGGTATTCATGATCTTCTGAATTTCCATGAGATCTGTAGTAATTTCACCCTTTTCATTCCTTATTGCATGAATTTGAGTTTTTTCTTTCTTTTTCTTTATAAGATTGGCTAGAGGTTTATTAATTTTGTTTATTCTTTCAAAGAACCAACTCTTTGATTCATTAATTCTTTGTATTGTTTTCTTAGTCTCAATTGCATTAATTTCTGCTCTGATCTTCATAATTTCCTCTCTTCTATGAGCTTTAGGCTGGACTTGCTCTTCTTTTTCTAGAAGCTTGAGATGTAGCATTAGGTTGTTTATTTGTGTTCATTCTGTTTTCCTGATATGACAATTCATTGCTATATATTTCCCTCTTAGGACCACTCTTATTGCGTCCCACAGGTTTCTGTATGCTGTGTCTGCATCTTCAGTGAATTGTAAGTATTGTTTAATTTCATCTGTAGCCCATTGGTTGTTTGGGAGGTTGTTATTTAATTTCCATGTGTTTATGTAGCTTTCAGTTTCTTTTGACATTAATTTCCAATTTCAGTGAACTATGGTCAGATGATATGCATGGGATAATTTCAACCCCTTTGCATTTACTTAAGAATGTTCTATGGGTTAATATATGGTCTATTTTAGAGAATGTTCCATGTGCAGCTGAGAAGAATGTGTATTCTGATGTGGTTGAGTGGAACACTCTGTAAATATTTACTAAATCCATTTGTTTTCAGGTTCAAATCAGTTCTGTTATTTCTTTTTTTAAAGAGAGTTTTCCTTTTGCTATTCCAAGCTGCAAACCTGTCTTCAAGGTTTGAAAGTCTATCTTCAGCTTCTTTTAAGTGGTTTTCCCAGCTCTCAATGGAGTTTTTAATATCCTGGATATCTCTTTGAAACTATTTTATATATTCTAAATCTTTTTTTATATTGTTCATTCAAGGTTTCCCTCATTTTGGTATGCTCCTCTGCTTTTTTATTTATGTCTTCTTTAGAGATTCTTACCAATTCTTTTATTATGTTTTTCATTTCTTCTTTTACCTGAGATAGTATTTCTGTTCTAATTTCTTTTATAGCTTCATGAAGTTGTTGCTTTACTTCAGTTGACATCACTTCAGACATTTTAAGTGTGTGACTCCCGATCTCTTCCATGTTTACATCTCCTGGACTCGTGCTGCTTGGGCTGGAGGCCAGAGACTGCCTTTTGCTTCTTCATCTTGACATATTCGTGGGTTCTTCTAGACAAGTGGGTAGTGGGGTCCCAGGCACTTCTTGCATTGGCTACAGTTTCTCTGAAGAGAGACTGGTTTTTCTAGCCAGTGCTGGTTATGGGTATCTGATGGTGGTCCTTGGGTGTGTTGGTGCTGGTCTGTCTGCTGTTTTTTTCTCCAGCCTATGCTGGCTCCCCTATGACTGGTGGGATGTGTGCAGGGGTGGGACTGACCACAACTTGTAGGCTTGAGTTGGCTACTGGTGGGGAACCTACACACAGTGGACTCTGGAATGCATGCAGGAATGGAACTCAGTCCCAGAAATTTCCTCAGGTCTGCACCCAGCTAGGAGCTGGTGGAGGAAGCCCAAAGCACTTCCCACTCAACTCCAAAATGGCTCCCAGCCAATCACTGTCTCCCACGGGAGGACTGAGTCCTCTGCACTCACTGCCAGCCAGCACAGTCCTCCATGTCCACTGCTCCCTTCCACCACCATGTCTCTTTGCAGAGGCCTCTGGGGTTGACAGCAGCCACTGTGACCATGATCATGCATCCCCAGGTTCCAACAGCTCCTCTCATGCAGTGAATCTGGCTCCAGACTAAGGCACTGTCAGCTACTGCCTTCTGCTTTGTTTAAGTTTTTCTTCTTACTCTCTCTATGGTCTTCAATTCATACTTTAGATTCTTCCTGGGTCCAGGGGACCCACTTCCTTCCTTCTTGTGCTCCCCATGATGCTATCTATATTCCAGCATCTGGACTGTGTCTCTCAGACAGACTGTTTACTATGTTGCTTACTGTTTCACTGTTTTTCTGAAAGTCCCCCAATTCTGTTATTTCTTTGCCAACTTTTTGTCTAGTTGATCTACCTCTTTGTGACAATGGGGTATTAAGATTCCCTGTTACAATTGTGTTATTGTGTATTTGGTTTTTCATGTTTATTAGTAGTTGTCTTATATAGGTGGGTGCTCCTGTATTT
>RJWT010018979.1:0-18615 GCA_004365215.1 Cuniculus paca
TATTGAGTAGTGCAAATGATCTATAAAATGTACACAGCCACAGGCCATGGTTATATTGAGTGGGAGCAGTGCCTAAGTTAATCAAGAACTTTCATGAATGTTTCTAAACCTCATTTAGAGTATATTGACAAAGCACTATTTATTTTAATGTTTGTACTAAACTGAACCTTAGTACAGTCTAAAGAATGTTTTCAAATAATTCTGTTGGTGATATATCTAGGAAAATATGTAACTTATTGATTTAATAATCACCATCTAGTGTGTGCTCATGCATATGGGTATGCATACAATACACGTGCACAACATAGGTATCACTGAAATCAAAGCAGTCCAACCTTTATCTTGCTTGGTAAGTGAGACAAACCACAATAAAAATCTTTTATTTACAGGCAGAATGGCATATTTCCATCAACTGTGAGGATTGATTTTTAAGTCTTTTTCCAGAAATGTAAATGAAAACATTGTAGTATTAAACATATCTACTGAATATAATCCTAGTCTTTATTTTAAAATTTTAAAATAAATGCATTTTGATTCTTAAATACCATGAATTGGGTCCACAGTCAAAGTGTATGAGAATTGAATGGTATTATAAAAATGCTTTGGAACAGCAAGGACAGCTTAGAAAGAATGCCTATCATCAGTTATAGTTATCAAGTTTATAAACCAAGTGATACAAATTCCAGGTTAAGAGTCCAGTGAAGGGTTTATATCAGAGTCAAAGTGGGAATATGCTTAACAATAAATACAGGGTTTGGGAGAAGTTCGCAGTTTTCGAGGCACCTTGCGGTCTTCTCTCTCATGGAATGTATATACTGGCCCTTATTTAGAAGCACTGCAATTATGCTCTCAGGGCTTTACCTTCTGTGTCGTAAAGTCAAAGATTTTAGACACCAGCTTCTCACTGTACAAAATCCATTTTAAAGAGCTTAGATTGGCAACTCATGCCAGAGAAGAGCAAAAGTAAATTATAGAATTTGTTGGTGAATTGTTTTGCCTAAAAATATTTTAGGTGTAAATCTTGTTAAATCTGGTTAAGAAAACTAAACTTGCTTGGGCTGATTGGCTAATACTTTAAAGTGACCAAATGTACGCTTTTACACAGCAGTGAATGCTTCTTAGAGAAAAGTCATGGAGTCTCTTTTGTGGTGCTTAAACTTAAGCACTCCTTGGCTGTTGCACCTGATTTATTCAAGGCTCTCCGGAGTACACAGTCAGACACCTTCACTGTTGAAAGGTTTGGTCATAAAGTATTTTCTTACCCTTAGGAATTTTTTTTTTTTTGATGGTAAAGTAATTAGTTTCTGTAAATGCTAGCATAAGTGGCTCCAATGTCATGATAATGAAATATTTTTAGGGTTTGTTGAATTAGACATTTTCTTTCTCATTGCATATTAAACCAGCCAAATGGTATATCTTAATATGATTGAATTAAAGCTGAATTATACAAGTTCACTGGTTTTTAGATTGAGATAGTGGAGAGGAAATGTATAAGAGAAAGCGAGACAGGGACAGAGACAAAGACAGAGAGAAAGAGGTAAATAGATTGAATATAAGAAAACAGATTGAACAGAATGGTCTGATTACATCTTTCAAATATCAAAAAGTAAAAAAAAATAAATAAATAAAAAGAAATACAAGGCTGAGGACCATTAAGGAAAATTATGTAATGCTATGGAATTAGATGTTGTTAGAATTCAAATACCAAGTGAGGAAAATGTCATTGTTGTCTTGACACATTTGTGACAGAGATGTATTAGTCTGCAGTGCAGAGTGTGCAAAACACAAATGTATTATCAGGGAGATGAACATTTATTATGCTATTTTTAAGGGTATATTGTGACATCTCTATCTTGAAAAATGCATTATATTGCATTGTACTTAATTAGGAAGAATGGAAAAAATTATCTCAAAACACTAAATATGTAATGTTTTCTTTCTGATTGGATTATCCTGTGTGAATGTCAGAATCATTTTAGATTAATGAGATAGCTTTGTAACCTTCACCCTACTGACTGGCTCAACATGGCCTTTAGTAATTTTATCCTCGATAATTAATTGAAAACATTATCATCATTCATATTTTACCACATAAGATAATTTTAGAGGTGAGTTATTTAATATATCTTACATACATACTATACAAGGTGTGATTGAAAAGTATACTGTGTGTTTAAATTAAAAACTCATTATATTAAAAGACACATTGTCATTAATTCCCCTCAGAATAATCCTCCTCACTCAACCACTGTTCTTGCCATTTTCTGAAGCAGTTCTGAAGTCCTCTTGTGAATGTCTTTAGTCATGTTGTACTACTTTCCCTGATGACCTGAATTAATTCATGGTCATTTTAAAGTTTAAGAAGAGCCATGAGCCACCCTGTGCCAGATCTAGCAAACAAGGTGAAGGAGTACAAACTAGTACACACTATAGTGTTTCGATGAGCCTGACTTGCTGTTGGACGACAAGCAATAGAAGCATACACCGTGTATTTTTTGGGGGAAGATTGGTTCTGCTTCTTAAATTTTATTTTATTAATACATGCTTTCAATACAGGTAATTTTGGGGAGTGGGTGCATGTGCATAATAACATTTAATTCTTTGATGTTTAAAGCTTGAGAAGACTTTCAGAACTACTTCAGAAAGTGATAAGATTGATAAGTATGTTAAGAGCAAGAAAGAGTATTTTAATGGGAGCTAAAGGAGATGCATTTTTTACTGTAATAAGCATTCTTAAAACTTAAACATTTACTATAATTTTTCAATCACCCCTTGTATAACTAGGACATCAAAACATGTTAAAATATATACATATATTTACCTGTTTTATGTAATGATTCTACATAATAGCTTAGAGTATTTGCTGTAGTGTAGATATCCAGAGAATACTATACTTAATTTAATTCAAACAAACTGAGTTTTTGAACAATGATTTTTTAATGCTTTGTCAGTCATTATGGGGAAACTAGAGAAGTGTTCACACAACTGCTCTTCTCAGGAAGCTTATGATATAGCCTATGAAGTGATTGCAAGAGAGATAACAAGGTGCTTCCTGCAGAAAGAGAAATGATTCATCTATGTTTCATAAATAGGGCTAGATCAGGTAATATTTGCATTAGGCAGCTTGCCCATTGCTAGATACATACATGACCCCTACAACTTAAAAAAGAAGACATTTAATTTGACTCATATTTTGAAAGACTCAGCCTGTGGCTGGTTGACTCCAAGGCAAAAACAACCTGCCTGAAAAGCATGGTCTAAAACAACCACTGGCAGAAAGGCATGGTCTACCAAAGGTGGCAACCAGAAAGTAGAGCAGGGGACAATCCCAGAGACATAGATTTATGGATCCAGACATAGACCCCAAAGTCAGTCAAGCAGTTACTCCACCCTCATCGTCACAGGATTCACAGAGAAGGTCATAATTAGCTTAGAATGATTATGAGAATTTTGATAAACTCAAAGGAGAAATAAAACCAAATTATTGTAACAGTTTTTAAGTGGTAGTGAGATTCAAAAAAAATGTAGTGTAAATTTCGGAAACAATCAGCTTTCTAGGTTAGTTGGTGCCAACTTTATGAAGTGATTAGGTGAAGGAGGGCTAGACAGGTAATGAGAAAAGAATCATGGATGATCTTGACTGCCATTCTTTACAGAGAACATTTTTCAGTCCTCATCGTGGTCCAGGAAGGTTTATATTTGTAATTCCATGGAGAAGTTATTGGCATTCTAGTGAGTTAATTCCAATATACCACTTCCAGTGCAACCCAAGGTGAGAATAAAGACATTAATATATATATATATATATATATATATATATATATATGAGCCAAGGGATCCTAAATCCAGCCATGATGGTGGTTCATCAGTGTCCAACCCAGGTTTTATTAATTCTCCATTAGGGGAGTGGCTCTGGGAAAAGTGACAGTGAGAGTGGTGGAAAATACATACTGCCATGACTATCATCAGCTAGGCTAGGCAGGAGGTCTGAGATCACCTCTGTGATATGCAGGAGGCAAGAAATGCAGACAGAGTAGTCTGCATAACACAACTGAGGCAGTATCTAATAATTTGGGGTTGGTGCTTCAGTTCTGATGTACAATTCTGTTTGCCCTGGGAAGTCACAGTCTCTTTCTGAAGGCTCTCCATCCCAACCGGCTCAACCACATATTTGGGGGTCACCAGGAGGGTAACACTGACCTTTAGCTTTGCTTCAGAGATTATACATCAGCTCCTCAGCCAGCCCAATTTACATTGGTTAAAGCCAGTTGAAGGGACAAAGAAATAACCTAGCCAGGTTGTACATCTCAGTACTTGGAGATAGGGCCAAGTTTATAAAAAATGGAAATAGTAGGTCTTCTTTTCAAGGAGAGTCAAGGAGAGTCATCTGGGTGGCTGCCCACACTTCTTAAGAAATTAGATTGTATGTTAAAGACCCAGCGCTCCACTAAGTGGCACAATGCTGAGAAGCAGGTTCCGGAGCCCAGGTATGGTTTACATCCCAGCTCCTAACACCTAGGCAAGCATACGAAAGATATTTAACCTTTATATGCTTGCTTCTCCTTTGAAAAAATTGAGATTATTATAATAGCACCAGTATGTTGTTTTGAAAATTAATGAAATTAAACTAACTAGAGGCGGGGTAGCTAGCTCAGCAACACAGGTGCCTGCCTGGCGAGTGTGAGATCCTGAGTTCAATTCCCAATACCAAATAAATAAATAAACAAACTAGTTAAAGAGCTTAGAACAGTACCCAGCATAAAGTAAGCATTCCATAATAGTTGTATTATACTTTATTAGCCTTGAGCCCAACTGTGATGCACAAGACTATGTATGACAAGATAAAGTATGGAAAATTTCACAGATAAACCTCTTATTGCATCAATGTCCTGGGAATTCATTCAGCTATTAATATACAAGTCCAACTTGCCAGTTCTATTGAGTTGCTCTCCGTTATAATATAGATGATTTGCACTGAAATCAACCACAGATATTAAGATTTATTTATGCACTCCAGAAGTTAAATTTTTCATTCCATATAGGGCTACATATTTTCTTTGAGACAAACACTTCATGTAGGTTAGTGCATAAATTCAGAAACAAATGCTACCAATATTGAATGTTTAAAAACAAACGGACCTCAATGTTCTGGGTGAGATTGTGGAATAGAAATAACCTGCGACTGAGAAGAGAATTAAAAATGAGAAACAATACTGCAAGGGGAGAAATAGAGGAATCAAGAAAGGAATTAAGGAATCAAGAGAAATGTAAAAATCATGGAGAAATAGGCAACATGGAGAAAAGTATGAAAAATCTGGTAGCACCAATCCTGTCTCCCAAAAAGGAAAAACATTACTCTGTAAACATAAATTATGTCCATAGAGGGCCAGAAGCTCAAGGGATAAACAATGCACTCGGAGCTCTAACCTCAGGAGAAACCCATGGTTATTAAAAACTGAATCCATTGTGGGAATTTAGTGTAAACATGACTCCTCTTGCAGGGAAGGCTACCTTTGGAGCAGAAATCCAAAGCAGCGAAGACTCAGTAGTCTGTTTGCTTTCCCTTCTGCTGACATGTTTAGGAATATTCCTCTGCTTAGACACTTCTCACATCTATGTGTGCACAGAAAGGGTGACAGGCACCCAGGAGCAGGCAGCACACCTCAACAACCCACAAGACATGAAGCTAGTTGGGAATACCAGTGGCTTCAGATGCACAGAAGGAAATAAACCATCACTAAAATCTTCTGGAGTGAATACAGCCCCGAGGCAGAAAACATAAATTCACTGAGATAGTACAGTGGAAAAGGTAGAGTGGTACCCAGCACCAGTCTGTTAAATGGGAATAAGAAAAAAAATCCAACAAATTCACTATCATTCACCCATATTCGGAGTCTAGTACTACAGCTCCTAGAAAAGCTACCTGTCCAAACACCTTGGTATAAAGCAATTTTGTGACTCATGTTTCTTTTACTTTTTTCCTTTTCCTTTTTCTTTATTGTATTCTTTTTTCTTTACCCATATTTGCTTATTGTTTTTACTGTCCTTTTTATCTAATATTATTTATATTACTTAATGTTTTTTTTTCACTTGCTCTTTTTGTCTCATTTCTTAACTTACTATTTTTTTAATCTTGGTGCTTCTTCTATTTTCCATTTTCACCAGTCTATTCATTTTAATTATTATTACTTTTATCCTTTGCTAAATTGTAGCTTTTTATTTAATTCTATAATATTATTATTCTTTCTTGTTAGTTGTAAAGTTGTTTCTTATGGGTTTCACTGTACTGTAGCATCCAGTTTGCATATGTGTCATCGTTCCAGAAGTTTGATTTCTTGGGTCTGAGTACTAAACCTTCAAAATGAAGTCGTTCACTAAGAAGACCCACTTCCAAAAAGGGAAATGCTAACTATCATGACAGATAAGGAATTCTCAACTTAGAAACTTAAAACTCGGAAAAACAAGGAACATAAATCCTCCAAAGGTCTACAACTCTTCAGTAGCTATATGAAAAGGTATCAAAGTAGTTAGAATACTGGACAAAGAATTCAAATGATTTTTACGTAATTCATGATTTCTAAGAGAATGCAAATAAACAATTAAATGAGCTAATAAAGAAAGATACTAAGGAGTAATTCAACAGAGGTACACAAATTCTGAAGAACTAAACAGAAATCTTGGAAATAAAAAGTTTAGTACTAAATTTTAAGAACTCAATGTAAAGACAAACCAAAAGACTAGATCAAGCAGAAGATAAAATTTCTGGGTTTGAAGAATTATAATATTCATGAATTATAACATTCAGGCAACAATGAAAAAATAAGAAATTATGAGCAAAATATCCAATAACTCTGAGACATGGTTAAAAGACCAAATGGATGAATTTTTAGTGACATGGGAACCAAGGTACAGACTAAAGACACAAGAAATCTATTCAGTAAAACAATAGTAGAAAAATTTTGCAAATCTTTTGTGAGATAGGTTCTCGTGGATATTGAAAGCATTTAGAACTCCAAACATGCATGTTAAAAAAAAACTTTACCCTATTATGTTACAGTTAAAAATGCAAAGAGTACAGAATAAGGAAAGAATATTGTAGCTGTAAGACAGAAACATGTACTCTTTTATTAGGCAAACAGTTAACATTATTGCAAATTATTTTGCAGAAATATTAAAGCAAAGAGCTCATGGACTAGTGAATTTCAAGCCCTGAAAGAAAATAACCACCAACCTAGATTACTATTATCTAGCAAAACTATCTTTTGAAATCAAAGGAGAAATAAGGATTTACCAAGTTACACATGAATTATAGAATTCATGGCCAGTAAGTCAGCATTTAAAAAGACATTTAAAATAATCCCACACACAGAAGAAGCATATAGAACAGATAAGAATTAAGAAATATTAGAAAAGCCCTCAAATGACAAGAATTGGTCCACACTTTTCTATACTAACTCTGACTGTAAATCGTTCTAATTTCCCATTGAAAGGGAAATTCTGGTGGACTACATTATCTGGAGAAACACTTACCAACAAAGACATACACAAACTTAAAGTAAAAGAATGGAATACAATTGGAATTTGAAAGCAAAGGTAACTATACGCACATCTGATAGATTTTGAAGACAAAATGAGAAAAGGACAAAGAAGGCCACAACATATTGGTAAAGTAAAACATACAACAATACGCTATAATAAATGTAAATTATGTACACTGTACACTGGTTTGTTTTGCCCAATTTCACAAAACAAACACTCCTTGACACAGAGGATCACATAGGCATCAATACAATGATAGCTGATTTCAGAACTCCACTCACACCAGTAGTTAGTTCAACCAGACAAAATATCAGCAAAGAAACAGCAGTGCTAAGTCAAACTGCAAACCAAATTGATTGACCTACCCTAAAACTGCAGAATATAAATTATTTTCAGCAGCTTATGAAGCATTTTCCAAAATGGGTTATATTTAGGACATAGACTAAGCCTTAATAATACAAAATACATGAATAATTTCTTGTATTCTATCAGATCATAATGAAATGAAACTAGATATCAACAGTAAGAGAAACCACAGAAATTACACAAACAGACATTGAAAAAAATCACTTTGAGATGACCAATGGGTCAATGAAAAAATTAGGCGTAAAGTTAAAACTTTTCTAAATTCAAATGAAAATGGAAAGTAAGAATAAAAATTACATTACCACCTCAATTGACACAATAAAAGTCTTCAACAAAATTCAACATTCCTTTATGGTAAAAACTTTGAAAAAACTAAATTTATGCTTCAACATGCTAAAGCCTATTTACCACAAACCCACCCTGACTGGCAAAGACTAAAAGTATTTCATCTGAAATAAGGAAGATAGTAAAGATGTCTACTATCACCTCTGCTGTTCAATACAGTACTTGACATTTTACCACAGCAATTAGGCAAGAATAAAAAGTAAAAAGGAACAAATAGGAAAAGATTTCATCAAAGTATACTTATTTACTGAAGACAGAGACACTAAAGACTACTGTAAATTTAAACCCAGTCTGGGCAACTTGGTAAAACCTTGTCTCAAAATAATAAATAAATAAATAAATAAATAAATAAATAATAAATAAGAAAGGAAGGAGGGAATTCAGGAAGGAATGAAGAAAGAAAGAAAGAAAGAAAGAAAGAAAGAAAGAAAGAAAGAAAGAGAGAGAGAAAGAGAAAGAGAAAGAGAAAGAGAGAAAGAGGAAGAGGAAGAGGAAGAGAAAGAACCAGCCAGTCAGCCAGCCATCCTGGGAATGTAGCTCAGTGAAAAGGCCCTGGGCTCAACCACTAGTACTAAAAACAAACTAACTCACTAACTAAAAACCACTTCAAAAAGTTTTCCATACACCCAAGATAATATAGCTGAGGAAAAAAAAAGTCAGGAAAACAATTGCATACATAATAGCTTTAAAAAATTTAGAGTCAATATAATCAAAGAGATGAGTCATTTATAATCAAAATTGGAGAAAATTGAAATAAACTGAATAAGGCAGTAGAAAATGGAATAATCTTCTATGTTTATGAATTGACAGATTTGTAGTGTTAAAATACCTATACAACCTAACATGTTATACAGATTCAGTGTCACTCCCATGGAAATATCAATAATATTCTTAATAGAACTAGAATTAAAAAACTCTAAAATCATTTAGAAATACAAAAGATACAGAATAGAAAAAGCAAGTCTGAGCAAAATGAGAAAACTGGAGGCATAACACTACCCCATTTCAAAATATTCTGCAAAGCCAGAGTAATAAAATAGTATGATATTGCTATGAAAACAAAAAGAAAAAAATCAGACACAGATCACAGAAACAAATCCATATAATTACAGTAATTTCATTCTTGACAAAGGGACCAAAAACTTCTGCTGCAAAAAAGTCAGCTTTGTTAACAAATAGTGCTAGGAAAACTGGTTATTGATAAATAGAAAATAGAAACTAAATCCCTGTCTCTACTCTTGTACAAAAGTTGATTCAAAATGGATCAAAAATCTAGGTATAAGACCTGAAACTTTGAAACTGCTGCTACAAAATATAGAGGAAACACTAGAAGTCACAGGCACACATCCTGAATAGGATTCCAAAAGCCCAAGAATTTAAGATAAGAATCATCAAATTGGATCTGGTCAAATTAAAAACCTTTCATACTTTGAAGTAAACAATAAACAGAGTGAAGTGATTGCCTACAGATGGAAGAAAACTTTAACAGGTACTCTTCTGAAAAGGATTAATACCTAGTTTATATAAAGGACTCAAAATCTTGACACTGAAAAATCCCAATAGCCCAATTAATAAAAGGGAAAATGAACTTATTGGACTTGACTCAAAAGAAGAAGCATAGATGACTTTAAAGTATATGAAAATAAACACTCAGCATCTTTAGCCATTAGGGAAGTAGAAATCAAACTACATCGAGATTCATCTCCCTCCAGTAGAAAGACTATTGTCAAGAATATAAGCTATAATAAAAATGATTGAGAATGTGGGAAAAAAGAACACCTTTCTACACTGTAGATGGGAACGTAAATTAGTATAGCCAATATGGAAACCAGTACAGAGATTCTTTAAAAAAACAAAAAGAGAGCCATCATATACATATAACCAGCCCATACTATTATTTGGTATATACGGGAAGAAATTAAAGTCTGCATACTACAGAGATACCTATATACCCATATTTACTACAGCATAATTAAAAAATAGCCAAAACAAAGTGTCCATCAACAGATTATGGTTCTCATTTTACTAGGAAGTCATGTAAGTGTAAGGGAACTCAAAATTTTTAAACTACCCAGAGGTCTGTTTCCTTATTTTTATGCAATACTAACCACATGCTGGAAAGGGAGGAAGTAAATATTGAAGCATGCAAGAGAATCTCAAAAACTATAGTGTGCAACTGGTTTCAAACATCACCTAAAATTTTATTTAAGCCAAAGAAATAAAATGTCACTTGGAAAAAAGTCACACTTGAAGCATGGGGTGTAGGTAAGAATTCTGGAAAAAAATACCAAAAAGTTTAATAGAATCATGGGGATAATGTTATAAAAGTTCAAAGTTAGAATGAAAACACACACATTTAAGAAACATATAGCATGTGCCAGATGCTATAATAAATATTTTACATAAGTTATATAATTGAGTCATGAAATAGCAACATACGATATTTACCACAGTTTTAACAATTTTCAAAAAATTGAGGTATGCTAGCATGTACTCTTTTACGTAGTTAGAAAGTAACAGAGTAACAATTTGAACCTATGAAACCTACTGTAGGAAAAAAGTGCTTCATCACAATATTACATTTTTTTTTTTTTTGTGGCACCAGGGATTGAACTCATGACCTTGCGCTTGCCGGGCAGGCGCTTAGACCGCTGAGCCAGATCCCCAGCCCCACAATATTACATTAAGGCAAACTACTTAACAACAACAGAAGTGAATATAGTCGTTCTAGCTACTTATTTCTATGTGAAAGAAAAAAAGTTTACCCCCAAACATAGTAGAAGACAATAATAAAAAATATTATTTGCTCATATATCTGCAGTAGAGAACACTTATTTTTGTTTTACTCATCATCACCTGGGGAACAGCTTGAAACAGAAGGTAGAATTTTCTGTGGGTTTGTTTCCCCACATATCTGGTGATTGGTAATAATTGAGAGTGGAAACCTTGGCTTGGATTTCTGAATGGAACACTCTCCATGTGGTATAAATCATATGTAACACAATGGCTGCACCCAGCACTGATCACATTCAGAGAAAGAGTAAGGTGGAACTGTAGTGCCTTTTATGCATTAGCATTGAAAATCAAGTAGTGTCAGTCTTGTTTATGTAGCCATGACAGCTCCTTCCAAGGAAAGACGAGATAGATGACTTTGTTTCTTTATAGGGTAGTGGTAAGGTCTGGAAGAGCAAATTGAATTGGAATTATTGCTGGGAACATAAACTGAAACAATGTTAAAGATAAAAGAAAAGAGAGAGACCCTAAGGATTCTAATGGAAAAGGAAGAACTACAAGGGGGGAGTGCTCAACAGTAAACAGGAGACTCCATAGTGAGTACTGATAAAGCCAGTGCTCTGAATACGGTGGGAGCTCTCCCAATGAGCACAGAAATGAGTAGGAAGGGGGGACACTGCTTAGGTAGTTTTATGTGCTCTGGCTCCCCATAACTATTTTGGTTTTATCTTATACCCCATGACTTGCTTGTCTCCAGGCACAGCAGCCTTCTACCAAGCCCTGGTGTGCTTCCTCAATCAACCATGTCTTTGTATCTAGCATTTCTGCTCCTAGAAATGCAATCTCCATCTTTATTTTCCCAGTTTAATCCTCAGCTCCTTCTGATTTCATCTCAAACATCACTTTATCAAAGAATCACCCCTAGACCAAGCCAAGTGCTTCATTTTTGGTGACTTGTAATCATTTTTGTTTTAAAAATAGTCACAATCATTTATAAATATGCACACATTTATGCCATTATTTGATTAATGTTTGTCTCCTCCATCAGTTAGCAAAACTGACAAAACAAAAAATATATGTTTCTGTTCACTCTAAAAGCCTGACAGAAAGGACGAAAGTTTTTAAACCCTCTTTAATTATTAAATGTGTTTGTAAACTAGATTTATTTATGAAGCTTTTATGAAACAGGAAATAAAATGTGACATTTATAGAATATAGAGTAAAGTAAATGTACTACACAAATGATAAACCAATTTACAAAAATAAAAGGGAAAGAATTTTTTTGTTATAGCATCGGTGTTAGTGAAGTAAGGTTAGGCTTTGTAACAAATAGACCAAAAATGCCTATTAGCTGAAGCTATATAGAAGTTGACTGTGCTACCTTCCACTTATGATGTTCATACTCAGGAATTTATTTACCTATGATTCAGCCAAAAAAAGGAAAGAGCATGAAGAATGCATGGTTTGAAGTTTTTGTAGATCAGGATTAAAAATGACATCAAATTTTTACTCTCAGAACGAGCTGAAATTCTGTCAAATTGCCATAACTGATCAAAAGGGGCTGAGTAAATGTAGACTAGCAGTGAGCCAAGCAGGAAGGAGAACCAGCACCCTCTGTTATTAGAGTCATATGATATCTTAGAATATTACGGTTCAGAAATCTAACAGAATATTTTTTCAAAAAAGCAAGAAAACATTCATGTTACATTAGTGACTAAAACTAGTGCTATAGATTAATATTAAAATTAGTACAATAAAGTCAAAACAAATATTTCTAAATCTGAAATTTTGGGGTGGATGGCAGGAAAAATTTTCCAGATGATGACTGCTGTATTCTGAAACAAATATTTTCTTGCAGATTACTAGTAAGGGCAAGGATATCTCTTCCAAAAGCCTAATGTGAGTATTCACCTGATTTTCTGGAAGTTCCATGTACTGTTCATCTGTTATATAAGAAAAAAGATACGCAAATGATGAATTAATGATACACCTTCAAAAAGAGTTAGAGGAAACAGGAAAACTTAAAATCATTAGACTCCCCAAACCATAATACAGACCAAGTCTCCAAGCAGAGAATTTCCAAATTGCATTGAATAAGATCTTTAAAACTCTTGTTAAGAAATAAATGGAACAAGGAAGGAAAATATCATATAGTCGTCCTTTCACCTCAAATATTCCTTTATTTCATAGAATTGTCTTAAATATTATTAAAAATATAAAATGTTCTATTAAATTTTACTGTTTTTATATATCCTTCTATATCAGTAAGATATGACTGTCTTAAGCTAGAAATTGCATTTTAATATCCTGATAGAGGAGTCATAAACTATTTCAATCAGTTTTGTCTTCCCACTCCATTCAGGAACCAAATAGTTCCATAAAAGAGATTGAGCACTGAACGTTAAAACCTGATTGCTAAAACCTAATGCAAGGTGATCATATCAGTCAGGCCTCAGGAGAAATGGTAACACATTAAAAAGAAGTCATTGAAAAGAATTTACTACTTTACTAAAGTGTGGGATGACTAAGGATACCAAAGTGGGACTAGCAATGCCAGAAAGAGAAATAATCCAAAGTAGTTTTAATGATCTAGAGAGAACTAATGTGAAGAAATGGACTTCCCAAATAGAGAGATGCAGCCTCTGACTACACTCTTCGTTGTGAAGACTGAGTTATAAATACCTCAATTTCTCTATTCTCTCCATGTTGAATTTCTGCCAGTGAAAATGTCCAATGACCAAACTCAACACAAATCTAGATAGTGAAATAGCCTGATGATGGAGCTCAGAGAATTAAGCCTTTTAGGGAAAAGCACAAGGTGGCAACCTACAGAAAGTACACCAAACAGGACAAAAGTGATTAAGAAGAGCTGCAAAACCTTTTGTGGGAGAGGCAAAAGTAATTATTGTGATGAATCAATGTATCTATGCATGCAGTCTTGAAATCTCTTTTATTCAATAAGAATTGAACAAACTTTTTTTAATTCAAGTTGAACTGGGTGTGGTGGTACATGCCTCTAATCTCAGCACTTGGGAGGCTGAGGCAGGAGGATTGCTGTGAGTTCAAGGCCAGCCTGAATTGCATAGTGAGACCCTGTCTCATGAAAGACAAAAAAAAAATTCAATTTTAAGTTTTTAAAATCTTTCTAAGATCTCCTTATCAAAAATAGAATTTCAAAGTGTTTTCGAGCTGTCACCTGATCATAGTGAAATGCAGCAGCACAGGACTTGCCAAGACTGATAGCCAAGAGTTCTGAGGAACATGAGTCTGTGCTCCATTCTCACAGAGAGGAAGAAGGAAGAGTGAAAATGGAAAAGAGAAGAGGAGTCAGAAGTGGGGGCTTAGAAAAGAGATGATACCCAAGTTTTGGCTGAAGGTATTGGCAGAATAATGGTCAAGCCATCCGTACTGATGACCACAGTCCAGAATTTCTAATCCTGCAGCATTGTCACTTGAGGCTTAACCGGCATCATTTGGGCTGGGAATGACCGTAACTCAGGATTATGCATAAGCACAGGTCCAGAGGAGAAAATTGGTGATGGATCAAGCAAAGAAGATGAGAGGAGATCTTGGCAGGAAAGCAAAGCTCTGAGGAATCTGGCAGTAGACAGTGATGAAGAAATCCTATGAAACTGTTGATCAAGCATTAGAGAGGTCCATTACGGTAGTGTGATTAATATCATGCAGATGGTAGTAGAGGAATAGAAATGCCGTTCCAAATCTTTTTGTCTCAAATGAAAATTCTTTCTGTTGTAACATATGGCCTATAGCAAAGAAGAAATAAAGATACCATCAATTAAAATAAATCTATTTTAACCAATCTAGACATTCTTCTAGCAATATTATCTATTTCAACAAAAGCTACAATTTAGTAGTCTTGTTCCACTGTAGAGCTAAAAATAGGTTCATGGTATGTCGTGACACATTCAGTTGATGAATGAAAGACTGTGTCAATAGACATTTGGTCTATAAAGCAATCTAATATTAAATTTCTAAACCAGATATTTTAATATTTTAAAGAAATAAATATATATTCTCAAGCATGATTTTACTATTGCAACTGCAATTACTTTTCCCTAATGAATCATAAGTTAAAACTTAGTTTATTGAACTTGCTACTCAAAATATTTTTCTATCATTAGGGAATTAAATAGTATACATTGTTTTTCACTGCTATGGTGGAATACAAAAAAAATTTAAAACAAAATATTTTGGTTAAGATCTTAGCTCTACTGCAGTATTAAGTGACACTGCAAAATTTTCAGTTCATTTGAGTCTTAGTTTCCACTTCTGAAAAAGAATATTGCTACCTATTTCACTTGGTTGCAGCCCATAAAGTCTATGAAAGTGTTTTGAGATGTGCAGGATTTATAGGAAGACAAACTAATTTCTAAATATGTTATTTGTCAATGACTCTACAGAGAATGTAATGATATTTTTGATCCATTTTAAAAACACTATATATATCTCAAGAATTTGTTCCATAGGTATAATGGAGTCACTGCAAAAACTTAAAAGATTTAAAATTTTTATCAATATAAATTATTTAAACTGAAATATAATGTTCCATGTATGTTTGGAGAATTCATGAGCTTCCTTCCTTTCCTACTATACCATGGATCTAATTGATCACAGAAACTATGCCAGAGAACACTGAATTACAGAAAGCTGCTTCCATGCCCTGTTAATCATTATCACAAGGATTCTACAGTTCAGGTAGGAAAGAAAGAAGAGTAAGGAGAGAAGGAGGGAGGGAGGAAAACCAAGAGGGAGGAAGGAAGGAAAAAAGAAGGGTATGATCCATACTAGAAACCCAAATCAAATCAGTGGAATTGTCAATGTGCATTTTCTTCTCTCTAATTATAGCAATGGAACTTATTTACCCACTAAATTACACATGTTTACACCAATTATTTTTAGAGCAACTAAGTAATTTGTAAACAAAATTGGAGAATCTGCATTTACTCTTTTCACAAAAACCCTATTGACTCTTTATCCTAGCAGTTTTTGCCTTGCTAACAATGACTTTTGGTCCAAGGTGAATAACCTTTTCTAGACAAGATGTTATGTCAAAAGTGGTACCAGTTAGCGTCGTGATCTAAGCCAGTTGTGCCACGTTGTCTCAAGAGATTTTGCTACTTTTCGTGGCTGACTAACACAAGCGCAGAAATATAAATACTACATGTTCACATGCATTTAAAGACTATAAAAGGTGGATCTCCTACAATAAGAGTAGAATTCTGGTTACCAGATATAAACATAGAAGGGGAAAGGGGACCATGAGGAAAAGTTCACCAATAGGTACAAAGTTGTAGTTAAAGTTACATAGCAATAAGAACTTCTGGTATGCTATGGTACAGTAGGGTAACTACAGGTGACAATGTGTGCCATAGATTTCAAAGAAAGAGACTTTTGGAAGTTTTCACTATAAAAAAATAGCAAATGTTTGCAGAGATGTGTGTGTTTAACCTAGTTTAAACACTGCACAGTATATGCATGCATCAAAACTTTACCTTGTGCTCCATCAATATGTATGGAGCTAAGCCATCGACTAAGATATTAAATTTAATTTAAATATAACTTAAACTGTGTCTTCAAACTTACTCCAACTGCTAGGTTCCATTTCTTCTTCATGATCTAGAATTATTTGATACTATATAGGAATGTATCATAGCAGATTAGAATGGCAATAAATCACTAACTTTTGCACAGTAATAGAGTGCCACAACATCAGTGGAATTCCTTGGGAAAGTAACCCTATATATGATGTATTAAATGCATGGACTCAAGTCATATTGCTTACATTCACAACCCACTGTGCTATGGTTTGAATAACGGTCCACAAAAGGTTTGCGTGTTTAGTCTTCGTCCCATTCCATGACACTATTGAGAGATGATGAAACCTTTAAAAGGTAGGGCCTAGTCAAAAGAACTTAGGTAATTGAAGGTGCACCCTAGAAGGGGGTTTAGGGGTCCAGCTTCTACTTTCCTTTTGCTTTGCTGTCCAGTCACCATAAGGCGAGCAGACTCCTCCGCCATGTGCTCTCCTCCAGGATCTGCTGTCTCAGCACAGGTTTAAAGGTAATAAGGCCAAGCAACTCTTCACAGAAGTCTCTTAAATAATGTGACAATCCTGCTTAGTAAGCTCATCATCTCAAGTATTCTGTCACAGAAAACCAACTGCAGTTTTATAAAGACTCAAGTTACTCCTCCAAGTTCATGTGATTTTTTCTAAAAATTTAAATAAAATAACAATAGTACTTCACTCACAAATTTTAGGGAAGTTAAATTAGTTAATACAACTGCCTGGAAAATAGTAAAATAAATAAATAACGTCTATTAAAATAGTGTCTGGCATATAAGTGACTGCTATTATTGTTATTGCCAATTGACTTTACCATACATAGCCACAAAGTTGAAACTTCAGATGCAAAATAAAGTTTATAGCAGCAGTTATTTTTCAAACCTTCTGTGGCACAAAAATTTAGTTGCATGTTTTAATTGTGAACAGCAAATAACTTTAGCAAGTATTTTATATTTATTAACTGACCAAGTGTTAACAATAGAAACTTGAAAATGATACAAAATGTTTTTACTGACCATTTTTTTACACTTTTTACTGTTCTTTTCTGAAAACTGCAAGTAAAGCACAATAATGATTGATGCTGCTTAATAAGCTTTAACTGAAATGAAGTTTAAATGACAGAAATAAAATCACAAAACAGAAGTTTAAACAGGTTTTTCAGCTAAAAAAGACCAGAAATCACATGAAGACATACCTTCTGAAATGTCTAATAGCCAATCTTGCCTTCCCTAAGAAGATATGAAATGCTTTGTAACAAAAAAGTACATTTGTTGTTACTGCTGGAATGTTAAGTTTATGAGTCAAATGGAGTCGCTGAGCACAAATAAACTGCAGCATAATCGTGATTAAAAATAGCATTATGCTTGTGTACCTCTGCCTTAGAGCAGCCCAAGGCCTTTCACAGATTGTCTTTCTAATCTTTTTAATACATCTGTGAAACACAGAAACAGATATAAAGTAAAACCTCAAATTTTGCTAGTGAAAAAAGTCAAGATGAAGAGATTATTAAATTAGTTTGGGCTCTATTTTAAATCTGTGCTGAGGCTTCAACAACACCCTGGTGTTATTAGTCTCAGTTTTCCTACGATCTCTGACAGCAGGAAAATAATCCCTTTCTCCTTTTTAGCTACACTTAAAAGTTCAGCATTTGGGAGCAGGGGTAGAGCGGCATTGCATGGAAGTATAATGCCATGTTGATCCATGTCCAGATCCTTTCTCCTTAGAAGCCTCTCTAAAGCAAAGCTAAAATACAATTAATATCTTCAGATGGTACAGAGCATCAAGCATATTTCCTCAATGAACTTAAAACAAACGATGCATTAGACAGAATAGCTTTATGGAGCATTTTTTATTTTATTGTATATTTTATTTTAAATTCTTATTAGTCTAAAAAAAACATGAAAAAGAATATTTGGGTCAAAGGAAACTGAAGACTTCCTTATCGAACTCCCCGATTTTATAAATGAAGACTGACCAGCTGAGAGTACTTGCCCCAGGTCACACCTTTCCTTTCCCTGTACATTTCAGCATCTGCACAGCCCCCAGGG
>RJWT010018980.1:0-18616 GCA_004365215.1 Cuniculus paca
ACTAATACCAGACTTTTACCCTCAGGTCCGCTGAATGGATAAACAAATATGTGATGGGACAGGTGCTACCTTCCTACAGTTTTTATATTTCTGAAGAGTCCCTGAGATAGCTCCAAAGCCTGCACCCAGCTGGCAGATCAGTTCCTTTGCTGGGCAATCATATTGGAGTTTTTGAACATTTAATAGACCATATTAAATAGATTGGCTAATGTCAAAATCAATTATTTTTATAACTCGGTCTTGAGAAGTGAACCATTATTTATTATCATAACTATGAAACAGATGTCATAATGCATGTCCTAATACAATAAAAAAAATCAGTGAAAGGATTCATTTCATAATTTTCCCAGTAATACTAGTTAAGTTGGATGTATGTGGTTTAAAATGAAAATTCACACAAAGTGTGTCAGAATAAATGTATGTTAGCAGATATGAAAGGTTTGAATCCAAAACGGAATGAGAATATAAAACATCAGTCAAGGAAAGCTCCTGTCTTCCTCCTAAGCAGTGTTCTAGAAAGACAGAGAGGGCCTGGGCTGCATCTGCCTGGGTAACCCAAGCTCTGTCATCTTTGAGGTGGGCACCAGCCAGGTGCCAGCCAGCTTGAGGCTCTGCAATGGGCCTGGCCCAGCATGGTATGGTCCAGACATGCACCAGAGATCTGGTATGCATGGGGCTGGTGAAAAACAAGGCCTGCTGGAGGAGATTGTCCACATGGCTTAGACAGAGGGAAGCAGTGCATTAGGGATGAAGGCTGGTCACTTCTTTTCCACCCAGAGAGCCTCTCCTGTGCTTTCTCCTCTGAAATTGTCTTCATTTAGTCATTAGCTTCAGCCAGGACCGATCTTCAGGGGTCAATGCTCATAGCATGGTAGGGCTGTTTCCATCTCAAACCCCATCACAAATTCATTGAGATTTAAGAAATCTTGCTTGATTTCCACCTGAGTGTAAGTAAAAGAATGAACCCTTGTTTCATATTTTTTAAACATCAATTTTACAGAAAAGTGAAGAAGTAACCAAATGTGTGTAGAGTCTTCTTTCTTGCTGTTTTTTACATCTGTGGTCTTGATTGATTTACAGGCAGACCCCTCCAGTTTTACAAAATATGTTCATGAAAGGTCCTGTCTGTAGTGATTTATATACAAGAAGAATCTGTAAAAGATTACAAATTCTCAATTACATCTGACCATTTACAGCTAGTGTGTGACTATGTATCTCCAGCATTTCATACCTCTGATCCTTGGTCAACTTAAATCAAATAAACCTCTAATTGGGAATTAATATTTTCGGATTTGAATTCCTTAATAATCATTTTCATTGTTTCTGGTTGTGAGATTTATCAGAACTATTCTTCTTATTACTAGCAGTGATTTTTTTTTTTTTTTTTTTTTTGTGGCACCAGAGATTGAACTCACAACCTCATGCTTGCCAGGCAGGCACTTAGGCTGCTGAGCTAAATCCCCAGCTAGCAGTGATATTTTTAACAAAATTATAATGAAAACATTTTAAAAGCATATTTTTAATCACCCACACAACTTTGAAGACAAATAAAGACATCATGCCACATTAAATTGTTGTCTGGCAAGCAGTTATAAAATAACACCTTAACATAGTACATCACTCTTTAAAGTCTAAATCTGGTATTTAAAAATCAATTATGGAATCAACATGCAATTTTTTAAACGGTTGATTCTGTGAAAGCATCATTGGCAAATTTGGGGATGCCTGTGTGTTTAGGAAATCCTTCTATTGTGTTTCATCTTATCTTTAGAAATCAAGGTTCATGTGAATTTAGAAAGTAATTCAGCGGGCAGCATAGAAGAAAGTCAATTCCATAAAGAAGTTTCTCCATACAAAATAGTAGCACTAGGCACTCAAACTTTAATGATACTTCTATTGTTTACTGTGGTTTAGTAATGTCATGTTCTCATTGATTAGATTCCTAGTTACAAGATTGAATTACATTATATGTCACCTTACCAATTTCCAACCCTCTTTCTGTTTGCTTGTTTTGGGTTCAACAAATATTTATTAAACTCTCACTTCTTCAGTCATTGTGTAAAATAGCTAATGAGACTACAACAAACAAAACTCTGGACCTTCCCCCACAGAGATTCACTAGGTTGCCAATTTCTTCTTTCTTTCTTTCTTTCTTTCTTTCTTTCTTTCTTTCTTTCTTTCTTTCTTTCTTTCTTTCTTTCTTTTAATTTTTATTAGTACATGTTTGTAGTACAGGTTTGCCAGTTTCAAAGGTTTTGAATGCTACAAATATGCCTGATAGAAAAATCATGTTGAATCAATTTGGTCTTTGATGATTCATAAGATATTTCCAGATCTTACAATAATCAAGGTCATATTAACAGTGCCATTTATCATGCTATAATCAAAGCCTTGATGTTCTAGTTAATAGATTTTGATTTGGTAAGCTGCAACTGAGAATCAATTGCCTCTTGTACACTGTATTTTATAACAATCTCAGAGCACAATGAACACTTGAAGATAACTTTCATGGGCTGCTTTACAGAAAAGATACTGTACTTTCTTCTATAAACAGAAAATACCTTATCACTCATTCCATAGGATTTGAGTGCTTGCAATAGAGAGCTAGATGCCTACATTGAATGACTTCCTTGCTTCCAGAGAAGTAAACAAACTGGTATTCGCTTATTTTATACCAGGATACACTGCCCTTATGTTAGAGAAGCTACTCATAGTATAACAAGTAGCCATTGATTGAGTACGTATTTTGTTCATGCAACATTCTAGCATGTTCCGTCACCCCTGGTACTTACGACAACATTGCAGCATAGGTTTTATTGCTTCTCCTTGTAGAAGTAAATGTTAGTGAGGTTAAAACAAGCTTCTTTCAAGTCTCTCTAGCATTAAGGACAAGTCAGAATGTTTATAGTTTTAAAAGAATAAATATGTTGCCTCCTATATGTTGCCTCCTTTAGATTCTACTTCTCATTCAAGAAATGCCTCTTTTCCTAGCAAGACTGTAGTGCAGAGGAATACAATGTAATGCAAAATGGGCAGGACTCAGCAGACTGAAGATGTCCTCGAAAGACATAGTAGATGTGGGATGTGGCTCTGACCAACACAGGGAAACTGATGGGATAGCTGGAGGGAAATGAGATGGTTCAACAGGAGGACAGTGGCTGCTTGTCCTGAACCACCGGTGTGCACTAAGGAAGAACAGGCCACAGAAGGAGCTCCCTCTCGACCCATTGGTTCCCCAAAGTCAGGACTTGAAGAAGGTCAGCCTCCACCATCAAAGGAGGGCCAGAAGGGGCACAAACATGTGGCCAAGCTGTGGAGGCCCTGACAGAGGAAGCGATGTCAGCAGTAGGGAGCCATTCTTACTGACTCACTCTAAAATTTTGTTTCCTCCAGAACATGGAATGTTTTTTAATGATCATGTCTAAACATTATGAGATTAAGCTAAGTTCTTTAAACATAATGTTTGGGGTTAGTTGAAATTTTATTATAAATTTATAAAAGGAAGCTTGCTTCCCTGGCTGATATTCCCAGGAGAGCTGGGAAGAGGAGGGGGAGAAGTCCCCAACAGCCTTCAGAGAGCCACAATGCTTACACATTACTAATAAACATTTACTACTAATTTACTACACATCGCTAGTACATGCTTACTAATTACTGCTTGATTGTAAAGACACGTTTACTACTTTGTTGCACAGTACAAATAGATTTGCATCCGTTGCTGAAATGTCGCCTGGAGCCTAACTAATGCTCTGAGGAGAAATAGGTAAACTCACGCTAAGCGGCTCAGTTTAGGGCCTGTGTGAATCCAGGACACCAACCCTGAGTAATCTATGAATTCTTGAAATCTTATGTTTTTCATGAGCTGCTTTGCGTGTTTTCATATTTGGATCCAAAGTGTAGAGAATGAAAATTTTGTGCAGAGAATGAAAACTTGTACAAGTTTTGAAGACACCTAAAAATCAGAGATTATTTTTGGGAATAGCTTTGTGATAGTTAAATATATACCAAGCAAGGCTGTAAGTTTTAACAATAAGCTAGGGTTCATAAGGTATACATGGGAAGTAGTGACAAATGAGAAGAGAATTTTAGCATAGTCTTAGGATAAAAGGATTATAAATCTTGACTGCAGATTTTAACTGGCTACATGTACTGGATATTTTTTGTGGCCGCATATAGAACTGGCCAGGCAGAGAGAGAAACCCATAGAAATTTAGGGAAAAAAATCTCAGACTGGAGAGTATCCAGAATAAATATCATATATACCTAAAAAACAGAAAAAGCCTATAGGTTTAAAAGATGTGTTTATTAATCTATGCTTACAAGACACTTGAGAAGGCAAGACATGAAACATAGAACTATTCAAGATATAACTCATTACTATGCAATATGATCAGAAGCTATAAGCAACGTTTAAGTTTAACAAATTATTGTAAAGACCGTCCAAATACTTCCCTTCTTTTTAAACGCATTTATCCCATTGTTCTTGCCACTTTCTGAATCCGTTTTGGAGTTCTTTTTCC
This sequence comes from Cuniculus paca, assembly GCA_004365215.1. Taxonomy (NCBI): domain Eukaryota; kingdom Metazoa; phylum Chordata; class Mammalia; order Rodentia; family Cuniculidae; genus Cuniculus; species Cuniculus paca. The sequence continues at coordinate 4,521 of RJWT010018980.1, forward strand.
TGAGCGCCTTTAGATGCACTACCATGGCTGTTTCTATGTCCTAAATAGATTCAAAATGTTTGCCTTGTATGGTCTTTTTGACTTCGGTGAGAAACTAGAGCCACATGGTACCAGATTCAGTGAATAAGGTAGATAAGAAAACTCCATAGTGTTTTTATGAGACTGCTTTTCAGCTGGGTGGCACTTGATAGCAGCATTTAGAGTAATTTTTATAATACCCCATAAAGGCACTCACAAAAGAAGACTCTCAGAACTGCTTCAGAAGGTGCCGTAGATGATAGGTTAAGTGCATTTGAAGCCAGGAGTATTTTAAGGGTTATTAATGGCAATCTAACTTTTATGGTAATACATTTTTGAAAAAATTTAAACATTCACTGTATTTTTGGATCACCTGTTGTATATCGCCATACGTTTTAGAATCTATGGTATGAAGGATGGAAGACAGAATAGGCAGACATGAGAAGGCAGAAAGGACAGCAACTTTTTGGAAAATATCTAGAAATGGGTACATTTCAGGATTCTCAGCAAAGGATGGTTGAAAAATCAGTAAGTCAATGAGGTCATAGTTCATTTCATACATTTACTTTTATATTCTTCAAGTATTGTCATTTCGTTCATTTGTCATTCTTGCTTATTCTTTGATCAATTTCACTGATATATACAGTCCCTGTCTGAGGCATTTATTGAAAACTCTTGCTTTTCTAGTCACATGGGAAAACAACATAGTGGATAGTTTGAAGTTCTGAAATGGAAAGAGAAGTAAAAACCTTTTTCATTTTGGAGATCAATGTTATATATTATATCTTTTAAATTAAATGCAATGAATTTAAGTCTTCATTGGCAGCTTGATAAATTTTTACATGAAGAACTTCCTTTATTGGAAGCTGAAGAACTTCCTTTATTGATTTGTTGTAGCACAGATATATTGGAATTATGTTTTATCTTTCATTTTTAGTTTGACTTCATTTACGAAAGATATCTTCTCTAGATATTAAAATGCAAGTTGGAAACTTTTTTCCTTTATCTCTTTAACTATTGTTATGATTTGTGCCTCAGTGTGCCCTGGAACCTCATGCAGTCATAGATGGGGCTTTTCAGAGGTGACTGAATCTAGAGTGGGTAATGCTGGGATCAAGGTGTGTGATTACTAAATTAGTCCACTGATTGGTTTGGCATAGTTCTGGGTAAGATTAAGAGTCCTCCATCCTAGGTGCATGCTACCTGCCCTAGTATCCTGGATATAAAATAGCAGACAGAAAGAGGGCCACTATTGTAGCTTGTTGCCTTGCTGCCTTCTGCCTACCATAAACTGTTTCTTGTATATGATGCCCCTCTGCCATGCTATCCAACCTTAGAGCTAGCCAAATATCAACTGAAACCTCCACAACTGTGAGCCAAATAAACCTTTCCTTCTGTAAACTTGTGTGTTATGTATTTTGTCTCAGCAATGAGAAGAGTATGTCAGACAAATATATTAGCCCATTATTCTCTGCAAGGTTTTTGTTGAGAAATTATCCTTAATTCTTTTATTGTCCCTCTGAAGATTGTGCATCTCCAGTTACTTTCCTATTTCTCTTTTCTCTTTACCTGTTTAGCTATCATATGCAAGTTGTGATTTTCTTTATGTTTATCTTCTTAGAGTTCTCTAAGTCTCCTGAGTTATAGGTTGATTATTGGCCATTATTCATTCAAATAATGCTTCTGATATGTTCTTTCTCATTTGAAACTCAAACTGCAGTATATTTGATTATGCTATTGCATCATTTTCCAACATAGATTTGTTTTGTTTTGTTTTTTTTGTTTTGTTTTGTTTTGTGCTGAGAATCAAAATCATGACCTCACTTTTGCCAGGCAGGCACTTATGCCACTGAGCTAAATCCCCAGCCTGCATCATTTTCTAGTCTTTTTCTCCCTGACTTATGGTTTGAATTTTTGTAACTGACATTTTTGCCCTCTGTGTTATCTGCTCTTAGCTTCATCCATTAAGATTTTAATTTGAGATATTGTATTTTAGTTCTAGAATATACATTTATTTTTATAGATTCAAAACTTCTGCTAAAATTATTCATCTTTTTAGCTATTTTCTCCATCTTTTCCTCTATCTTGACGTATTTATTATAATTATTTAAGGTCTTATCAAAAGAATATTTAAATATAAATGTATATTTCATATATGTGTTTTAAAGTATATTGGATTAAGTATACATACATATGATCTGTATTTATATCTTCTCCTAAAATATCTGACTCTTTAGCTGTTACAGTGAGAATGATATTCTGTTGTTTCCTGCTTCATTCTACCTAGATATAAGAGCTCTCAATCAATATTTAAAGTATTTACTAAATTTCTCAATGGTACTAATTTCTACTAACACACTGGATGTCAGAGACTTTTAGGAACTTGCAGCAAGATACACATTTGCCCACAAGCAGTTAAGAGTATATGATACCTGTGAATTATTTTCCTTATTGTTAGCATCACTTACCTGTCCAGTTCCATTCTGACCTAGTTAAATGTTGTCTTCTAACAGACCCAATTTTAGCAACGCCAGTAATACCCCATACCTACTGGTGAGGTGAGACAGTTATTAAAATGGTCAATGTGAGCACAAATCTTTTGGTAATTTCTAAGAACATTCCATGGCTACTGGGAGCCTCTGATGAAATATTGCTAAATTAGGTGATAAATGGGTATTGGATTGAAAAACTCCTTCCATAATAGGAACCGGGGTCCACATCTGATTCTCTGAAGAGAACAGAAAGCAAGCTCCCCGGCAAATGGGGAATGAAAGGAAGCAGGAGCAGGGGAGGAGGTGGAAGGACTGGAAATAGCAATGGTGCTGAAGAACCCTCTCAAAGCTCCTTGAATCAGCTTCCATCTCAGTACTGCCACCTTCCCATTTCCATGGGTCTGTGTGGATTTTTAGAGAAGCAAGGACATGGGGGTGAAGCTAAGGAAACATTGAAGACCTACTACAAGAGATGCTAGTAAAGTAGATAAGAGAAATCCTGGATACTCTCCAGAAGCAGCAACAGGGAACCAGCTAGAAGAGGGCTCCCAACAGAGGGAGATTTCTGAGAAAAGCTAATTACAAGGCTCTCCCAGAGATATTGCATGTCCAATGACAGAGAAAGTTTTTGTTTTGTTTCTCTTTCCTGAGGGGCATTATAAGTGGCCTTGGGGGATGATCCTATCAGAGCTGGAGGCCTAAAGACAATAGTCATCCTATGTAAGATTTTAGAATAATTCTTTTGAGTCACTTTTAAAAATAAATCAATCTCTTTTATTCAGTGTTGTGTCTAAGTGTGAAGACTTGGACCCTGTTTTTCCTTTTCTCCACTTCAGGATTATGGAGTATGGCCTGACACAAGTGAAGAATCAATCAAGCTCTCCTCTTACACCAAACTACCTATGAATGCTGTGATCAGGTATCTTTCTTCCATCATGGAAAAGGTATATTCTGTCCTGCTAAAACCCTGGCCTAGACTTTTCCTTTTCAATTGCCTTTAGAAGGCAAGTCAGAGAGGAGAAGAGAATCATTTCAAGATGATGAAATGGCTATGAGCCCATAACTACATGGGGAAAGATTTTCCCTTAATCAGATGAAAAAACAGTAACATTCTACCATAATACATGTAATATAAACAGATTATAAATATATAAATATATATATATTTAATTTGGGTCTCTTTAAATATACCTCTGGCCCTAGAAAACAAGTATAGGCAGGCCTCCTATGATGGCTAACCTTAATAGCATCAATGATTGGCTTTAGGATCTGCCAGATATTGATGAAGCTTAATGCTGGGTGAGTCACGAAGGTGTGGCCTTGGGATCTATGTCTGGTCCCTCATGCTTTGCTCTCTGCCCCTATTCCTTTGTTCAGTTTCCTGATCATCATTAACTGAGCATCCTTCCTCCTCCGCACTCTTCCACCATGACATTTCTGCATTGGAGCTAGCTGACCATGGATTGAGCCCCCTGAAACCATGAGCTAAATTAAACTTCTTCTCCTTTAAATTGTAGGTGTTTCACTTTGTGCCTCAGTGAAAGAAAAATGACTAATATATCTCTCTTGGAAGAAAATGAAGGTCTACATACAGGATCAAAAAGATGCTGTTACGTTATACTTTTTGGGAGCTGGTGAGATGAAATGCCTGTAAGATCACTTACAAATATTGCAACTATTCTGAAAACACAGTGAATCCATGAAAGAATAGTGTAGGCATAGGGATCAAGAAACACTGACTATACCAACAGAATTGAAAACAGGCATACACATAAAAACTGGTATGCAAATGTTCAAAGTAGCCTTATATACAGTAGCCAAAAAAGTCAACTCAAACGCCCATCAACTGATGAATGGATATGAGTTATATTCATATAATTCATTATATGAATATGTATTATTTAGTAATAAATATTTATAATGAAATATGAAATATTTAGCAGTGAAAAGAATGGAGGACTGATTCAAGCTACCACATGGATGAACTTTGAAAATGTTATGCTATGTGAAAAAAGCCAGTCACAAAAGGCCTCTGATTATTTAATGCCATTTATATATATAACATCCAGAGTAGGCACATCTAATAGATTAGTGGTTGCCAGGGGCAGGAAATGAGCTAATGAGTACAGGGTTTCTTTGAGGGGTGACGAAATGCTCCAAAATTGATTTTGATGATGGCTGCACAACTCTGAATGCACCAAAAATCATTTGATTATATTATTTTACTTGGCAAACTCTAGAGTGTATGCAAAAAAAAAAAAAAGCTACTTAGAAAAATAAGAAATATCCCATATGCCCCAAAAGAAATGATGTAATGATGTCAAAGTGTGGAATTTGGGGACTTTGAATCTAGAAAATATCTAAGAGGCCACTTACTCAAACCTCTCACACATCAGAGTGTTCCTAAAAAAAACAAAAGCAGAGGACTGTGTAGGCTGATGCTATAAGCACCATTCTCTTTCTTGGGTGCTCATTACCATCTATCAGTTTTTTGTCTTGCTTTCTCATTGCTCAGGGTCATACTAAACTTTTGTGTCAGTCTCTGTGAGATACCTACACAATCTTCATTTTCCTTACTCTGAGCAGTTCATCTTTTCCCTGTAAAATATGTGATCAGCAGTCACATTTACCTTACTGACATGTTTCCTGTGAGTTCCTTTTATTTGCATGTCAGAATTCCTTTTGTTCAACAACAAAAACCGTTCTCATTCTTGACTCTCATGTCCTTGGGGCCCGATCACTTCCCACCTCCTCTGGTCCCTAGTCAACCATGCTCGCTCTTTCTTTCTTTCTTTCTTTCTTTCTTTCTTTCTTTCTTTCTTTCTTTCTCTGTCTGTCTGTCTGTCTGTCTTATTTTAAGGAGAACAAAACAAAACAAAACAAAGCAGATCAGAACAGAACAATGCAAGCAACACAGGGCTTCAAAACAAGACAACAGGAAATCAACAGTGGCTACCATAGTGTCTCTCATTTTCTTCAAAATAGTTGTCTGTACCTTCACACACAATATATTCAAACAAAACAAAATAGTATAAAACAAATCAAAACAAAAGAATGAAAGCATTATGGTCCTTCAAAACCAGACAATAGGAAATCAACAATGACTATCATAATGTCTCTTGTTTTCTTCAAAATAGCTATCCATACCTTCACACATATTGAAATCAAATCATGGAAAACAGACTAAAACCAATTGAAACAAAGAATAAAAGCATTATTGGACTTCAAAGCAAGATGATATGAAATCAGCAATGACCACCATACTGTTTCATTTTCTTCATAATAGCTGTTCATACCATCACACATAATAAAATCAATTCTCGTGAACTCTTTAGAAGTTCTAGGCATGTAGAAGCCTATACATGTACATCTACCCTTTCTGTGTTAGAGAGAAAAACAAAACAAAACAAAATACAAGAAAAACAAGAAACAAAAGAGACAAATAAATAGCAATAACATAGAGCCCAAAACAGTAACAACATAGGCTTTCAAAATGAGGCGTTAGGAACATAACAAAGTTTGTTATTTTGCATAGTTATCTTCAAAAGAGTTACTCAGAATACCAGATATGCACATGCAAAGTTGATCTAATCCTATGAATGTTAACTGTTTTGTTCCAAGAACCAGGCAACCATGCTTTTTTTAACCCATGCCTTTTGAAGATACAACCTCCCGCTCTCCATCCTGAACATCTTCTTTATAGAGCACCACTCATTGACAGTAGGGTCACACTACACTACTTACCTCCAAACTTGTTCAAGCGTCACTTTCTTGCTAAAACTTTCTCTGATTCCATTCTCACTCGTCCTACCCTTGAGCCACGGTCCTGTGTACATGAGATACCAAATTGCATTATCGGTTTGTTTACATCTTGGTCTCTACAATGTGAGCTCTTTTAGGGAAGAGGGGTTTCTTCTTCCCCTCTGTGTCTCTCAGCTTCAACATAGCCAGCGCCCAACAGATGCTCATTGAAGCAGTCATGGGAATCTCATTACATCACTCTAACTGATGTTCAGTTCTAACTTGAATGTTTTCAGCGACAGGTCACTCACGGCTTTTGTGAAGCACTTTCAAGTCTGAAACATGGCAATTATCAGGAAAGTCATAGTCATATTCATCCCAAATAACCCCTCCCTCCAAAGTCATTCATGGATCCTAGCTCTGTTTATAGAACACATAAATCAGGCTGTCCCATCTTTAGCACAATAGCTCCAGCAGATGGTTGCTGATTATGCTCTACCTTCTACATCTCCTCCCTCCCTCTGTGAACACATGCAGAATAGAAGCATCCCCTTCAGGTCAAATATCCCCATTTCTCCAAGGCATTTTTCATTTAAGGGGCCTCTGGGTACTACCTTAACCCTGTGAGATGCTTACTAGCTGGTCAGTGTGCTTGCCCAGTGATCCCCATAACTGGTGCTTGGATGTGATATGAAAAGAAAGAATAGGGCAGGGCGCAAAGTCAGTGCAACCTTCCCAGTTTGTTTACTTTTGGTATTAGGGCCTCTCGGGTCTCACACATGCTAGGTAGTCTACCACTGAACTACATCCCCAGATCATTTTTGGTTTATATTTTGAGACAGAGTCTTGCTCAGTTGAGATGCTCCTGCCTAAGCCTCCCACAGTGTGCACCACTACACACAGCTCAGCCTAAGCCTCTTTCTGAGCTGGATCAAATACTACTGCAGTGGACCCAAGCTTCAGATTTTTTCAGGTGATTTGTGACATGTTCAGTCTTCCCTAAAATGCCAGTCTTATTGCTTAGAAACTCACTGTAGAGGAAGCTCATCGCAATCTAGAGTTTATATTTGTAATCCCAGGGAAAAGTTACTGGAATTCTCGTGAGTAAATTCCACTCTACTGCTTCCAGTGTAACCCACAGTGAGAATAAAGAGACAAACACGTATCTGCAGTTGCAGGGAGCCAAGGAGGTCCTAAGTCCAGTCAGAGCCATGCTAACTGGAACAAAGGCCATGACCCAGGGCTGAACCTGGGTCTTATTAATTCATCAAAAGGAGGGTTGAGTGACTGTGCAAATGGAGGGAAGTATGTGAGTACTGAGAGCTGGGCTAGGTAGGAGGCATGACAGCACCTCTGCAGTATGCAAAGAAAGCTATGCAAGAAGAGCACTGGAAGTAACAGGCAGCCTCTAAGTTTGGAGGAATCTGCATAATACAGTCTGAGGAAACATCTTGTTTTGGGTCAGTTGCTTCACCTCTGATGTCTAGCTTTTAGCACTCTGGAACCTTACCACCTCCTTCTCAAGACTCAATCCCAGCATGGTGTCCCAGCCTAGCTCATGCTTAGTAATAGTAGGGAGTTATAGGATGGGCATCACACACCTGTCACTTTGCTTCAAAGGCTACACATCAGTGCCTCAGTTACTTAAAACCAATTGAAGGTGCAGAGTATTTTCCTAGCCAGCTCTGTATGTATCAGTACTTGGAAGGAGGCCAAGGGTGAACCAAAATGGAGGCAAACTGTCTTCTTTTGGGGTAAGCCATCTCAGAGGTCCTCCACAATTTGGAGTGACGAATTGGTCAGGTGAGACAAATGAAGACCAGCACACTGGATTTTTGATGATTGGAAAAGAAAAACTCTGAGGGAACAAATGCCTAAGAAAGAGGGTAGGAAAGGTCTATGCTGATGTTTTTGGAGCTGCTCTATCATTTAAAGAAGCTTCTTCATACAGTACATCTCTCTATTGAGAGGGGCTGTGCTACTGATTCATCAATGTATCCTGCAACTAGGACAGGGCTTGCATAATGGGCACACAGCGCGCATTTGTGTACAAGCAGGTGTAATCCATGGCTGTTTCATGTGCAGGCCACAGGAATCCTGAATCTGACAGGACCTACCATGAGGAAGGAAACGCTTTTGGAAGTATGTGATGTGCTAGGTGTGCTAGGCTCAAAGGCAGAAATGTCTGATTAACAGCAATGATTTTTGCAAAATGCTCCAGAGACAGGTTGTCAGGGTAGCTACAGGAGCTACAAATGAGCAGGGCACAGGTCTTCACTGCAAGGCTCTACTTTTAGATGTTTTTTTATATTGCATTTCCACACAAGTTTTCTTTTGAAAACATGACTTCCAGCCAATCAGGTTACTGTTCCTATGTACTGATGTTGATTCAGGAAAAGATTAAGATTCAAACTAAAATGACTGTGGAGGATCACGAAGGCCCACATCTGAGCATATAGGCATCTGACTGTAGCCTCTACATTCCCAGGGTCAGGGGGCTCCATGCTTCAGAAGTCAGGTTACTGCCACCAAGAGCACTACCATGGGGACAGTTTGCCTTCCAAGAAGCAAGCATTTTCTCTGAGCATGATTTGGAGACTTCTAAGGAGACACAGGTTATAAGACCCTTTGCTAGAAAATTCTCAGTATCCAAGCCCAAGAAATACCTGCTCCCAAGCAGATATTTCCAGACCCCTTCCTGTTCTCATTCTACTTTGATTCACCCAAATCCTTGCCTTTCTCAAACCAACTTGCCCTGCATTGAGAGCTTCAGTGTGAGATGCTGAAGTGGTAGTAAATCCATATATTCATTAGATGAAGACACACGGGGTAAAGCAGAGAGCACAGAGATACTTCTGTAAGACTCCAGATAAAGTGGACAAGTACACACACACACATACACACACACAGACTCTGAAGGGAAGGAACTTTTTTTCTCCTGAGAAGCTCATGAGAGCAGCTGAAAGAAGTCCTGTTACATAAATGCCATCGGATTCTATAGGTCTTGAGAGATGTGTGTTTCCCCTAAAATGGCCCTTGTTAGAGGAGACAGGGAAAGAAAACCCCAGGGTTCTCCTAGCAACTCAAAGAGTATGTTCACCTTTAAATCTAGTTTCTTTCTTAAGGAAAAGGAGAGAAAACAACAAAACAAAACAAAACAAAACAAAACAAAACAAAACAAAACAAAACACATCCTCCAGATGTATCAGGACCCTTTTATTTAGGGAAACTCTAAAATTCCCGGCTTTCAGACCTCCTCAAGGGATCATGTGGTTGGAAGAACGCATTTTAAAAAATACTAATTCATGGTTTGAATTTTGCTCCTTAGCAGCAAGTCTGGAACAGATAGGGTTTTGCTAAGTGGAAGCTATGTCTACTCAAATGAAAATTTGTTTGAGCATATCTCAGACCCAAATGACATCTGGGGCCCCAAACATAAGCTTCAAATGGCACCAGGGTAAATACTGAGTGTTTTAATAATTTCGGTCCAAAATAAACATTTGAAAAATCCCAGAGGTTTTAGTTTCCTGAAGTCAAGAAAAATCATATTTCCAGCTGTCATTGGAAAATATCACACAAAATCCCACGTTTTTATCTTCCCAAATATTTTCACAATTACTAAAGACTTAGAGGACTATTTTCGTTTGTTTTTATGTTGGTGCCTGCTCACAGGGCAAGCGATTACATCAGGAGTGCTGAGGTATTAACACAGCACACACACAGCTACAGAAGAGGTTCCCTTACTTTCTGCCTCAGTTTAGGGTGAAGTAAGAGTCTGATATAACTGTCCATGTGGTCAGTAAGTGTGCCAAAGTGCAATCTTTTGTCTTCACTCTTGAGAATGTTTCATAAACACATGGTGATCAGCATATGCTGACTTTGAGAAATATTAACTGCAAAATTGGCAGCCAGCTTCGGCATTTGCAAAAATCCATATGTTCATTACATTATTGTATTTATTTATGGGATTTGGGGGTTGGCTTTTTGTTGTTGTTGTTACCACTTGCAGTATCGGAAAGCAGTTGCCATATCTTGTCTTCTTAAGACCTTTAGCCTCTTTTAGAATTTTAATAGGAAGATGGAAAGCCAATTTCTTCGCTAAAATTCATTTAGAGCAAGATTTTAGAACATTTCCTGAGGTTTGCACGAGAGTTGGGAATTAAACTTTTCTGTCATCATTCAGCAGTTTTGCATAATTTGTAAAACATGCAAATCATGCTGCATGCATGTCCTTTAACGACTAAGCTGAGTAGACTATGTATATATTTTACTAGCTGTAACATTGATAAATCTTCAAGATTTGGCATTACGAAGTCATAGAGGTAGAAGAAACTTAGAAAGGTTATCTAGCACCAATATTTGAACTTCAGAACTTTTTGAACCACCCCAGAGAGATGAAATTTACTCTATTTTTAAAGTGCATCACTAGAGATGTTCCATCTCCTCGTCATATCATTTAGCAATCTTTATTGTCAAGATACATATATTTCCTTACTGTCTTATTGTTTTGTTTTTCAAATTTCTTCAAGCTCTGTAGCTAATTAAAAACAAAACAAACAAATAAAAAAAACAGCCTGGCAGATCACGTGGGGCTACCATTTCCACTCTACAGACGAGCACGCCGAGACACAGGAGTTAAGTAGCTGGCCTCAAGCCTCATTAGAGATATGAGTCACCCTTGGGAGTGAGAACACAGCGCCACTGCCTTCATTCCTGAGCTGTTTCCTCAACTCTACATTCTTCTTCATTACATCCAAAAGCAAAAGCAAAAACAAACCCGTCGGAAGGACCAAGCAATGGTGCTCAGACGGGCACAAGCCAGAGGCTGCTGCGGAAGCAGATTCCCCACCTGCCGAGCGGTGCACAAGCCACTTGTACAGACCCGGGTTTTTATTTGGCTCGTTTCCTAACTCACCAAAGGACACGTCACAGGCAGTTGTCTCCATAAAGAATACACTTTGCAGTGTTTTAACTCTAAACATGAGCAAGTAAAATTCAGAACTGAGCAAAAAGCAGCTCCTTAATTGATTTGCAGCAAGCTGTTCACATGAGCCTGGCGAGCTCTGCTGCCATTGTTTTCCTATCGGTGCCCTTGGACAGCTTTAATTAATATCAGAAACGGCACAGGAAACATCCTTTAATTATTCCTCTTATGTTTAGAGAAAATGTAGCTTACTGAAAACAAAATAAGCTGCAAGTCTCTGAACTTCAGTGTTATCTGTGTCCTTTGGCTTGCTAGGGTTTTGTGTTATCGCACATGATAATTTGTTTTCAATGATACCCTTGATGAAATTAATTTATTTTCAGACTAGCATACATTTCCTTTTGCTGATACTTTTCACTCTTGGCAAGGCCTTATCTGGGCAGTTAGTGCTGTTCTCGTCTGGTCCTGTCTGCTGAGACTCAATAGCTAGGACTGTTGCTGTTTTAAACAAAGATGTTTACTTTTGTTATTAATGTAAAATTCAATTCACTTCCCCTTTTTATCTTCCCAGAATGCAAAGGCCAACTCTCTTTCTTTTCTTTGCATTTTTTTTTTGACAAAGATGATAGTTTTGGACTTTGCTGCTAGGTTTCCTTAGAAACACCCTATCAGACCTTTCCAAATACATCATCAGGAGAGAAGCCATTTCAGACACTCCTATCTTTACACTTGGCTAGAAGTCAATTGATAGCTAACTTCAAGGTCCTAAACATTTCCTTTTATTTTTCCAACTGTATTAATTTCTTGTTTTTAACATAAAACTAATATATGTTTATTGAAAATGATTTGAAACTAAAATAAGTTCTCTTCCATCTACACCCCAACATCACCCATCTTATATCATTCCGTGTACTCTTTTTTAAACTTTTTTATGTATGTAAGTACATTGTTATAGATGAATGGACGGATCTATAGATTTAATGAAGTGACACTCTGTTTACTGTTCTGCAATTAGGTTTTTCACATATTCATTTGTCTTGTACATTTTCCCAAGTTTTTTAAAAAAATTAATTAGTTCCTTGTTGTAGTTAAGGGGTGCAAGGAGAACAATTACATACAGGACACAGAATTTATAATCTTATTTTATGATGGTCACCCAGAGTTAAATACAAGAAAGTGCAGGAAATCTGTCACAACACTAAAGACCTAGAAAATCCAGCCGACAGCCTGGATTCCACAGCAACGTCCTGCATGAGTCCAACTGAAAACCTAGAGCCCATGACCATGCCTCCCACAGGTCCAACTGAAGGCCTAGAGCCCACAGAAATGCCTCGTGCAAGTCTGTTTTATGGATCTGTGCTGGGAAGGCCCAAAGGTCAGCTGTGGAAGCTAGAAAGTCTGTGCCAGCAGGGTGAAGGGGCTGTGCTAGTAGGTTGAGGGTTCTACACTGGAGCCGAGAAGTGATGCTCAAGATAAGGACCAGGGCTCCCCTGAGCAGTACCACAGCCATCCTCAGTGACAGTGAGGTCCTGGGCTCCTCCAACACTGAGAACAGCTGAGTTCATATCAGGAAGCCAGCGTGACAACTTCTCCTGGAGATTAAACAGCACACATCTTCCCCTCTGGAGCCAGGAAGTGATGCTTAATGCAAGCAGCAGAGCTCCCCAAAGTGAACCGCAGCCATTCTCATTGACAAGGTCCCGAGCTCCTCTGATGATAATGGCCGAATTCATATTGGTGGAGCCAGCATGTTCAGCTCCTCCAGGAGAACCAATGGCTCCAAACAACAACACTTAGGAGAATCCACAATGCCCCACTCTTCCTCTCCATGTCTCTTTTTATGCTGGTAACTTTCCCCAGGTGGGCCATTTACACTCAGCACCATGCTGACTTAATTCAGCTGGTGTTAAGTTGACCACCAGTTTTTAATTCATAATGTTCCTTATTGATAGGGATTTTCTTCCCAGTATTTTTGCTATGATAAGAAAACATGGAGCCAGATGTAGTACCAGATACCTAAATGTCAGCATCCTGTGAGGTTCAGTAGGATGACTGCAAGTTTGAGTCCTGACTGGGCAACTTAGCCACTTAGTGAGACCCTGTGTTGAAATAAAACAGTAAAAAAGGGGCATATAGCTCAGTAAGCTGGATCTGGGTTCAATCTGTAATACTGCAAAAACAACCAGCCAACCAAATAAGCAAACATGAGTTTATTAGTAGATAAGAAGTGTCTATGCATTTCAAAATGTTAATAATATGTCTACCAAATAGTCTGTTTTTTCACAATGCTTTGAACGGTCATCTTTGTCATTTAATAAACAATGCATATTTCTCCCGTGAAACCATAGTGTATGATGATGAACAAAGTGTTAACTTTATATGCTTCTGATAAACCCTCATTTTCTTCTCCTCCTCCTCCTCCTCCTCCACCTCCTCCTCCTCATTCTTCCACTTTTTCTCCTCCTCCTCCTCTTCCTCCTCCTTCTTTTTCTTCTTCTCTTCCTCCTTCTCCTCTTCTTTCTTTTTTTTATTTTAAAGAGAATAGAACAAAACAAAACAAAACAAAACAAAACAGAACTAACTAAAGCAAAAGAAAACAGAATAGAGTCAAACACAATACAGCATTTCAAAACAGAACACAGAAAGCTACACAGGTCTTCAAAACATAACAACAGGAGATTAACTATGGTTACCCCAGTGTCTCTTGCTTTCCTCAAAATGGTTGTTCACTTACAGACAATAAACTCAAACAAAACAAAGCAATACAAAACCAGATAAACAAAAGAGCACTACAGGCCATCAAGTTGGCCAACAAGAAACCAGCGATGGCTACCGTAGTGTCCCATTTTTCAAAAGAGCTGCTCCTGTCTTCTCACATATTGCAATCAAATTGTAGGAAAAGTATTTAAACCAATCAAATC
>RJWT010018981.1:0-18611 GCA_004365215.1 Cuniculus paca
AAGCAAATTGAGGTTGTAATCAGGAAACTTTATTTCTGGGTCTTACCCTACAAGAATGACATTCTGTTATTGCCCAGATGGTCAAAGCTTCCACACTGAATTAGAAACACCCCCTTCCCTAGGCCACAGGCATGAGTGAATCCTAAAGCTCACCACTGTAACTCTAGCTGTGATGACTTCAGTACAATTATACTTTCTCTCATAACTTCTTTAGTTCCTATAACATTAAAAATTTAAAATACACAAACACTAAATGTTTATGTTCTATGCTATGCATTCAAAACATCTTAGTTCTCTTCCTTTTACATAAAATCCAGCAAGCTATCAGGTAAATGGCCTCTCTTACACTTGGCCACCTGTAAATTTTAAAAATTGAATTTAATTTTTATATTACTTTTTTCAAAATAATCTGAAGATGGAGCCTAATTTTGAAGTACATTTATCTTTTCAGACAGTGAAACTGATTCTATGTGTGTCTCAAAGCTCCTCAAATGAAAGGCAGATAATGCTGAGTCATTCTTTGTGACAAAAGTGAGCTACAAATTGTGATAAAATACATAACAAAGTGTGTAAACAATTCAGTGCCTACAAAGAGTCACAAAAGCAGAGAAACTTCTTGGTAGATACAATTTTCATTCAATAAGAAAAACAAATTTATGTAAAGAAGCAATAATTGAAGAAAAATTTCAACAAATATCAGTTCATTTTTATAAACAAACTGTTAAGGGAAAATCAAGTCTTCAGTTTATTTACCAAATTTTTTTTCAAAAGTTAAACGCCCCCCATGTTAACCAATCATTTCCAAACTATACTGGGCCAATACTCTTCTTTTCCAAAAATAAGACCCATGAAACAAACAATAAGACCCTACACAAACAAACAATAAATACCAAAAGCCATGCTGAAAGGAATTCATCTAAAATCTTGGAACAGAGTCAAATTAAAATTTAAAAGTTTGTTCTAATATTCCATGATCACAGAAATAAGAAAAGTGCAATATAGGAATAAGGTATACCTCAAAGAGAAGTAGAGTTGAAAGAAAAAGATTTTATTTACCCCAGAATTTTTCTAAGATACTGTGTAATTGTAATTAATCCTCACCCATGCTGAGTTTCAATTTTGTATCAATGCCAAAAATATATATTGACTCTCGCTTACATGCTGGGTTCACATTCTCATTTAAATACAATTTTCTTTGTTACCAGGTTCATGCTTAATAATCACACATGTAAAATGGATAACACTTGTTAGACTTTACTGGACTTTGTATCTCTGGAACTCAAAAGTGACATATTTTTGCCCAGTTGAGTGTGAAAGGATAGAAATAGAATGAAACTCACTGATCTAGGCTTCCAATAGCATGTGGCATTTCAGGGAAAAATAGCAAATGGAAGATCGGGTTGAATCTCCACAGTTACACAGTCATCCTGGTGTTACGTGATGTGATCATTAGCAAGTTATTCAAATTGCCCTCAGCAACAATAAGCTTAAAAATGAAAGTTTTAAAAATGTTTGTTAACATTTGTTAACACACAGAAACATGAGGAGAAATGAGCCAAGCAAATAATGAAAAAAGGAAAGCATAGTCTATGAAAATGGAAATAAACTGCAGAAAAAGAACTCAAATATCCTGATCAAAGTAAGAAACAAATAAAAAAAACAAAAAAGGCATAAAATATTTAATTGAGTACCCAAACTGCCTGTTTTTTATTTTCATGCAGAAAAGTCATTTTTTCCTGATCAGCACTTTTTCCTCCTTTCAATTTTCTCAGGGCAATTGTAACATTACTGTTTCTGCAACTGGAAAAATTATTTGAAAAAAACTAATTTTTCTCACTACAGCAAAAAAGAAATGGATCAGAAGTATCAAATTACACATTTAAAACTTCCTTGTTTTATAAAGCCACAATTTCTGATCAAAACTTTCCTTGTTTTATAAAGCCACAATTTCTGATCAAAACTTTCCCTGGCTCAAGCTTTCTCTCAGGGCAAGTTTAACAACATCATATACTGACGATAGGCAATTCAGGTTAGCAGTGGTTAATAAAGAGAAACCAATAAAAGGAGAGATGCTTATACACCCTCTATAGGAGATAACACTTTTCTTTCATATGAAGCTCATGAGCATCTTGGGTATAAATTCAGAAGAATACAAGGAGTCTATGAACAACAACAAAGAGAAAAAAGTACATAGGGATGTGAAGATGCAAACTCAGCTGAATTAGAGCTCTCAAACTTAACTTTGCCAACACAGTGACTGTATACATATCTAGAAAAATGAAGAGAAGTGGTATTTCTAGATCTGCCTGGTCTGTTAACCCTACCACAATGAATTCAGTCATAGAAGAGCCATTTTTCAAGAGCCCTTTTCCCAGGAGAGAATCTGTGGAGGCATAGAAAGGGTGTTATATTAGAGGACACCCAGTGATTCTCAAAAAACTTTTCACACAGCGTGGATATCACCGGAATTCTGTGAGAATACCCCCAACCTGGCCCATAGAGTCTACTTTAGTACTAGCATGATGGTGAGTGACACTCTTACTGTCTTGCCCATATTAAAATATTAAAAAACTAAGTACAGTAAGGTATACCACCAAATATATACAAGCTTTAGCTATTATGAATTGTGCTGCTATGAGCATGAGTATACGTGTATCACTATAATGTGATGACTTTAACTCTTTGGGGAGAGCTGGAGGGAGGAGAGAGCAGATGGGGGAGGAAGAGAGAAGTGATGAAAGGTAAACTAACATGTGTCATGTTCATGTAACAACTTTATAGAAGAAAAGTAAACATTGTACATAACAAACATATATAAAAAAGAGAAGGTTATCAAGAAATGGGTGGAGGAAAGGGGATGGGGATGAAAAACAGAAAATGTATGATGTACATGTACCAATGCCTCACAAGCAATGTAAACATTATGTACTATCCAGATGTTCTGATAAAATCCCTGCCTAAAACTAATGTCTTCAAGATTTTACCTAACACATATTCTAGCATATTGTGTTTAAATTTACTGTGTAGATCTTTGATGCATCTTATTTTAGTTTAGTGCATGGTGAAATATATGAGCTTTACATTCACTCTTCTGCATGTGGATATCTAAATTTCCCAGCATTGTTTGTTAAAGAGATTTTCTTACTTCCAGTCTATGTTTTGGCCCCTTTTGTCAAAGATCAAATAGCTGAATGTTCCTGTGGTTGTTTCTGCTTCCTGTATTCTGTTCCATTGACTCACATATCTGCTTTTGTTTAAGTACTGTACTGTTTTTATCACTGTAGCTTTGTTAAATAATTTAACATCCAGGATTGTGATTCCTTCTGTTTTGCTCTTGTTACACAAAATTGCTTTCACAATTCTGGTTCACTTCTGGTCCCATATGAATTTTGGCATTGTTTTCTCTAGTTCTGTGAGGAATGTTATTGGTATTTTGATTGGAATTACATTAAATCTCAATTTCAATTTTGGAAGTAATGACTATTTTGACAACATTGGTTCTGATAATCCAGAAATGGGATAGTTTTCCATTTTCTGATGCCCTTTGCAATCTTCTTCAAAACACTGTAGTTTTTGTTGTAGAGGTCTTTCATCTACTTGGTTAGGTCAGTTCCTAAGCCTTGACATTTTTCTGGTGCAATTGTGCGTAGTATTACTTTCCTAATTTCATTCGTGGTGAGTTCACTTTTTTACAGAATGGAGCTGATTTTTATGTATTGATTTTGTATCCAGCTACATCACTGAATTTAGTTATGTGTTCTAGGAGTCATTTGGTGGAAATTTTTGGCCTTCGGTGTATTTGCAAACAACAACAATTTCATTTGTTCCTTTTTAATACATGTCCCTTTTATTTCTTTGTCTTGCATGATTGCTTTTTTTTTTTTTAATACTTCCAGCACTACAGTGAACAGGAGTGATGATAATGGACATCCCTGTGTTCCTGATTTTAGAACAAATGTTTTCACACTTTTTCCATTTAATATAATATTGGTAAGTGATTCCTCACAAATGCCTTTTTTTCCAGGGTGAAATATTCTTTCATATGTATTGTATTCAGGATTTTTACCATAACTCAATATTTGATTTTTTTGAAGTTGTTTTTCCGTATCTATTGAGATGATTATGTGATTTTTTTTAATCCTTGTTTCTGTTTATGTGTTACATTATACTGATTGATTTTCAAATGTTGAAGCATCGCCACATCTCTAGGATAAAACTACTTGGTAATACTAGATACTCTTTTTTATATTATTTATTTATTTTTTTGGTACCGGGGATCAAACTCGTGACCGTGTGCTTGCCAGGCAGGCCCTTGTGCCGTTGAGCTAAAACTTCAGCCTTAAATACTCTTTTTGATAATTTATTCCATTTTATTTGCCAGCATTTTGTTGAGAATTTTTGTCATATGTTCACAAGTGATTGGTGTGTAGTTCTCTTTTTTTGGTTGAAATCTTTTTGTATATTTGGAATTAGAGTAATGTTAGTTTCCAAGAAGTTCTTGAGGTCTACTTCTTTTTCAAATTTTATTAAAGAGTTTGAGGGATAATGCATTAGTTCTGCCTAGTAGTTTTTGTGGAATTCTGTGGTTAATCCACTGACCACTGAGTTTAGGGCTTTTCTTAGTGGGTAACTTCTTGTTTTTGTTTTTATTACTCCTTAAATTTCCTTCCCTGTTACTGGATTATTCAAGTTTTTCTGTATATTCTTAGCTCAGCTTCTTCAGTGATTCATGTTGACATATTTGTGAAAGAAGGTTATTGAGATTCCCCACTATGACTGTATTGGTATGTATTTGTTATTTTACATTGTGTAGTCCTTTTTTTTTTTTTTTTTGCAGCACCGGGGACTGAACTCATGACCTTGTGCTTGCCATGCAGGCACTTAGGCCACTGAGCTAGATCCCCGGCCCTTGTCTTTTTGAGATGGTCTCACTATGCCGTTCAGGCTGGCCTTGAGCTCACTTTGTAGCCCAAGCTGGTCTCGAACTCCCAACGATCCTCCTGTCTCAGCCTCCCAAGTGCTGGGATTACAGGCGTGAGCCACCATGCCCAGCTTACATTGTGTAATCTTCATTTTATGAAATTGGTTGTGCTGAGATTTGTTTAATAAATATTACAATTGCTAACTCTTCATACTGAATTTTTCCCTTTAACAGTACCTGGTGATCTTGTCTCATCTGATCAGTTTTGGATTGAAGTCCACTTTGTCTGAACATAGGACAGATATTTCTGCTTGCTTCCAGGCTCTGGTTTCATGGAGTGATATTTTTCCATCCCTTTACTTTAGTCATTGTGTTTCTTTGAGTTGAGGTAGGTCAATTGAAGGTAGTATGATTGTTTTTTATTTGACCTTACTTTCTAATCTGTGTCAATTTATTGGGAAACTAAGATCACTGAGATTGAATTCTACCATTGAAAAGTATTTGTTGAATCCTTTATTGCATTACATTTCCATTTCTGATTCCTTTGCTTTATTCTTTTGTTTAACCACTTTCCTTCTTGAATGTTATTTACTTTGGGATCTTTGATTACATTTTTTTACTATAGTTCTCTACAATTGCCTCAAGTACTTTCTGTAATGTTATTTTGGTAGCTATAAATTCAAGTTTTCTTTGTCATAGAAAATATTTCTCCATCACACTTGAAGAATATTGTTGCAGCAGATAGAAATTGAAATTTTTTGTTGCAGCAGATAGCATTGAAATTTGTTTAGAGTTTGAAAACTTTACTGTAACCTCTCCTGACTTTAAGTTTTGTGCAGCTCATACTATAATTTTGTTTGTGACATAGCACACTTTGCCATAAATTATTATGCTGATCCAAAATGTTTAGTGTATTTGAGTTTCTGTGTGTGTGTGTGTGTGTGTGTGTGTGGTGTCTCTGTCTTCATGTAAACAATCAATGACTAAAGCAGTAACTATTTCCTCTGGTTAGGCTTAGCAAAATCTTGCTGAGTTGTCACTGTGGATTTAGAAGCAGAAATCATCTAACTGAATGAGCCTGAACAACCTAAAAATGGGGCACTGTGCCATGAGGTTGAGTTTCCATAGATACAGCAAAAGTAGCAAAAGTAGACTAGACAGACCTGTTTGTGTGTATGCATGCGTGTGTACCTTGTGTGTACCCATGCATGTGTGTTTGTATGTGTGATAAAACAAGTACAAGGAAAGAGTGTGAAGTAAAGTGCAGGATGGAATTCAATGAAGACTAAAGTTTGACAAACTATTGGGAGACAGAACTCATAATCCCTTTGACTTTTGACTTGCAATCTGTTCTTAATCAAAGCACACTTTGTCATTCATTCCTAACTAATCCTTAGAACAATGGCAGCTTGTTTAAAGAACGTTTACCGAAAACAAATTCAGGATGCAGTCAGAAAACTTTTGGCCCTTCATTTGGGCCATTTTCTGTTATTTTGCATAAAGTCCAAGCTTCCACATTGACTTACAAACATCCCCTTCCTCAAACACAGAAATAAGTGAATGCTTGACTTACTTTTTAAATATCAACTCTGACAACTTCAACAGAAATACGCTTTCTCTCTTTCATTCTTTATAAAATTCTATTAGTATACATTTGTAATAAAGACTGCGTTTATATTAGGGACATGTTGATAAGGTATCTTCATTGTGTTTTTATTACTATTCCCCTTCATATTTGTATCCCTCCTTCTGTCTCTAGATCTGCTTTCCTAATTTCCATTATTATTTATATTATGTATTATTATTTAGTTTATGACATATACTCTTTATGTTATTTGCAAGTTTTTGGTACAGGTACATCACACATTTTAAATCTTCATTTATCTCTTTCCCCTCATCTCACCCCTCACCTTCTGCCTCTTGGATGCTTTCCCCTTTTAAAACAACTATCTTTTTGTTTCCTTTCATTAAGGTTTTATTTTGCTTTTTACTTGTACTTTGCATTACTCAAATGAGAGAAACCATAAGTTATTTCAGCTGAGTCTCTCATTTTTTTTGCTTAACATTATAGTTTTCCAAGTGTACCCACTGTGCTTCAAATGTCTTGAATTTATCATTTTTATAGCATATTCCATAATCCATAGATGACAAATTTCCTCTATCCATTCATCTATTAATGGACACATTTAGTGATGATCATATTAAAAACACAAAAGCAAAAACTACCAGACTCCTTATTTGCAATTATGCTTTGCAAATAAAACACCTTACTTGATTCCTGTCTTTTATCATGAAGTCCAAATAGATGCATACTGCTCAGTGTGCTAAATAAGAAGCTATCAGATATTCTTTTTATTACTTGACTTCTTTTAAGTTTTAGAAACTTTATTTAAAGCACTGTGATTAATTTTTCCTGAATAGTATGAAAGCTGGAACCTTACTTTACCTTCTGTGAAGCCAAAACTGATTTGATTCATACCTTGAAGATCATAAAAGATTAAAAAAAAGGTTTCATCTCCTTGTGACAACAGTTGGTGAAAAGATGTATAGTCAGATATGCACACTTTTTCACTGTCTGCAAAGGGTTCCAAGCGACATAAATATTAACTGTTAGGTATATTTTGCTTTCATGAAAAGATAATAAGTAAAAAAAAAAGCAATTATGTTAGATAAATAGAAATTGGTAAATAAAAATTCAGCATGTTGATGTTACAGGGAATGATTGCTTACAACCATGTCAAGAATTTAACAATACCAACCCCACTCCAAACAAAGCAAATAGCCCAGTAAACCAACTACACCAAGTTTTAAAATGGCTAAACATACAGTGGAATTTATAAACATGGTACAATATTAAGTTTAATTATAATTATGTTATAAAAAGTTTAAATATCAAGTGATGCACAAAAAATGAGAACTCTTTAGTCACTGTTTTTCCTGTTTTGTGCAAGAAAATATTCCCATACTGCACTCCATAAAAGGCATTATTACATTTATCTCATTCATCAAATATTTCTTTCAAAATTTAAACTCCCTATTTTAGCCTGTCACCTCCCAAATATATTGGTCTGAAAAAAAACCTCTGGATTCCAAACAAGAAAGACTCACCAACTTATTTTTCTGAACAATGAAAAGAAATTCTTCATTGATTCTAAAATAAATTTTTCAGTTTTCATGGAACAAAATAGTTAACATGAAAGCTAAAAAGTAAATGTCATGTTCAATGTTTACTGAAACAAAGCAGAGCATAAATAAGAGTGAAGCAGAAATAAGACAGAGTCTAGACAAAGAGGTAGGCTTGAAATCTGAAGCTAGCATTTAGTGGAGGTTTTCTTTAAGAAGCCATGTGGATGTTGTGTGCAGAAGCACACACCTATATTCCCAGATCTCTGGAGGGCTGAAACAGAAGGATCACTAGCTGAGCCTAGCCCAGGCAATTTAGGAACTTAGTGAAATCATATCTCAAAATTAAAAAAAAAATAGAAAAGGGCTGAGGAAATAACTCAGTGTGATGTCTCTGGGTTCAATCCCAGACCACAATAAAAATGACCCACACAAACAAAGAGGAAGCTGTGAAGTTAAGTTTAAGTAAACGCATAACCACTCTGGTTGTCACTTTCCCATCCATGCAATAAATTGTCCTGATGCTCTCTCACATGTTGTCTTGATTTTACAGAGTTAATAAAAACATTCAGTGTCAACAGGAATCTAATGCATAAGATTTGTACTTATAAAGTAGATAATATGTGACAGACTTTATGGGCCTTTGGTCTTCTGGAATTTAAAAGAAGCACATTTTTGCATAGTGGAAGATGCTAATATGTAAGAAGCATATGACATCCTTCATTATATAAAGGGGCAGATGGCAAATAAAATCCACTAAGCAGTGACAAAATGTCAACATAGGGTTATTTTATATTATTACCATAAGATCACTGATTTTTTTCCAAAGGAAAAAATAAAACTAAAAATAAATTTTAAAAAAAGATTTATCAATTTTTTCCCTAAATTTACTACTACATGGGGAAAAACAGAGAAGGGAAGAAAATATTCTGATAAAGAAAAAAACTACTGTATAAAAAGTGAACATAAATTATTTAAAAGAACTCCAATTTTTTTTACCTCAGAAAAAAAGAAATGGGCTAGAAATATTAAATTACATTTACAAAACTTCCTAGGTTTAAACACAGAGAAAGTCACTATTTCTGATCAAAACTTTCTCCAGTTTAGGGTTTCTCTCAGGGCACGTTTAACATCATTGTTCCTCCAGCTATAAATTAAAGGGTTTAGTAAAGGAACTGTGTTGGTGTAAAACACAGAAGAGATTTTCCCCTCATCCATAGATCCAGCACAGGATGGCTTCAGGTACATGGATGCACCTGACCCAAAGAACAGAGCAACTGCAACTATATGGGAGCTGCAGGTCCTGAAGGCTTTGGACCTGCCCTCAGTGGAGCTGATGTGGAAGATGCTGTAGAGGATGAAACCATAAGAGGTGAAGATGGTGACACTGGGCACAGTAATGTTGATTCCCACCACAATGAAAACTTCCAATTCATTGATATAAGTGCTACTGCAGGAGAGCTCGAGCAAAGGGAGGATGTCACAGAAATAGTGGTTGATGGTGTTTACACCACAGAAGGTCAGTCTCAGCATGCATCCCGTGTGGGCCATGGCACCAGAAAATGCCATCAGGTATGAACCAAGCATAAGGTTGGAACACACTCTAGGGGACATGGCAGTGTTATATAGAAGTGGACTACAGATGGCTACATAGCGATCATAGGCCATTGCTGTCAACACATAGCACTCAGCAATGGAAAAAAAACTGAAAAAGTACAGCTGGGTCATACATTCTCCATAAGAGATAACATTTTTCTTTGATATGAAATTCACCAACATTTTGGGTGAAAACACAGAAGAGTAACAGAGATCAATGAAGGATAAATTAAACAGGAAAAAGTACATGGGAGTATGAAGGTACAAATTTAACCCAATTAGAGTTAGTAAGCCCAAATTGCCCAACACGGTTGCCATATACATTACTAGAAATAGGAAGAACAGGGGTAGTTGGAGATCTGGATGCTTGGTTAATCCCACGAGAATAAATTCAGTCACAGAAGAGCTGTTCCCAGGTTCCATTCTTCTATGAGAGGAAAGGTAGATAGACAGGAAAAAGACATAACATTAGAGGACAATCAATTAATCTTCTAATATTTTTCACATACACAGGAAATCACTGGATTAACTGAGACCTTCCCAACCTGGTCTCATGGAATCTGATTTTGCTCCTACCTTGATGAGTGACTGTCACCAAATCTATCCACACTGCGAATGCCTATACTGCTAAGTGCAAACATGATTGTTGAAAACTCAAAGGATAAGGGAGAAGATATATGTAGCAAGAGAGAATAATCTTACTCTCCTCTTCATTCTTCATCTGAGCCCTTATTTCACCAACAAGTCAGATGCAAAGGTGTTGGTAACCTGGTAATTGACTAAACTAGACAGGGATGTAAGACAACTAAAATACTGTTTCAAGAGAAGAAGAAAGAACTAGAGTCTAGGAATACGTTAGTTACACAGTTATCATTAAATGCAGCAGAGTGAGAGTTCTACCCCTAGTGGGGGAAATTATGAACAGTGATAGCACACCCCAGGGCTTCCTAATTTCTCTGAATTCTCTGCTACTAAAGCAGATTAATGCCCCACTTTCACTTGAGTCCCAGGAATGCACAATATAGAAAGTTTTGAGCACGATGGTGAACCTTTCAGGCACAGATGCCCAAACTGCAACTCAAAACAGACTTACTTGTTACAAGGTGCCAACACTGGTTAAACCAGAATGCTGAGGTTTTAGTTCAGAGAGAGTAACTCATAGATTAGCATGTTCTGTTTTAAAAGCAAAACAAATAACAGGTGTTTCATAGGTTTACCACCACTGAAAGAGAGCAAGACATTAGACCCCTGAGCTTCAATCTGAGAGGAAGACATTTTTATGAGTAGAATTTAGAAACTCCAATTTATTAGGCCAGAACACCTTGGTTCTTCCTTGCTGCTTACTTAACTTACCTCTTAGGTCATGAAAGATCAGTTGCAGCCTGCACTTGATTTCCTGAAATCATTCTGAAAACTACAGATAATAATTTATTACTATGACATGAGCCTCTAAAGTAGCAGAGCACATAGTCGTGATTACCTCTTTCAGCTTTTTCATAAAACACATGTGAATGTAATGATGCAACGCACTTTGTCTAATGAAGAAATAAGATCACTCAGTGTCATCTCCAGGGAACAGAGTCTAAGTGTGATAGTAAAGAAGCAATTGTATTTACAGCATGAACCATAATCTGTCTGTGGTTCATCAGGGATTTAATATTGTGCTCTCTCTTTCCCTTTTCTACAGGGACTGTACATGCCCTAGAGCCAAGCCAACAGTAAACTCTCAGCCAGGTGGTAGAACAGGAAGTCTTAGTTTTCTCTTCCCCCATGAACACAGCAAGGGGAATGTTTCACTTGTGAGAATTCCAAAAACTAGTTATGGTAGTCCTGCAGCCTGGTTTAGCATAAAATCAGCCGTTTTGAATATTGAATCAAGTAGGGACATATGCTCTACCCTCTGACCATGGTTCCTATTCCTTTCAGAGCACCATAAACTAGAGGCAGAAACTTCCTGTAGGAAATGACTTAGGTAAACCATATATCCAGTGCTCCATTCTTTAGTGTGTTATTAACAAGACATGGATTTCTGCCTGTCAAAGAACAGTAAATAACAAGCGTTTCAAGTGAAAATGAAGCAGCCAAATGGGGCAACCAGAAATAACTGTAATTTAAATCAGTTTTAAGGGTTATCGTCCTTGGACCTAATATTATTCACCATGTCAAAGACCTCTACTATGTATTTCACTTAATAGTAAAAAGCCAGTTGCCACTGGAAAAAAAAAAAAGAAGATGGGCTTCTATCTCCTGTTGTCATCACAGTGAGTAGGCACAGGACATAGGCTACTATGATCACCAGGTGCCACTGAGAATAGATATAGCAATTTAGCCAGGTATTTAGCATAGACATATCTCCTCAGCTCAGTGCAGAGTCAGAAGTCAAAAATCCTAGCACCACATTTGTGCTTAAAGTAGGCAAGAGATACACTGCACTTTCCATGCCCCAAATTTTCTCAGGACTCCTGAGAATACTGATCACCTCGACTGTCTCAAACTGCTAATGGGACACAGGACATAGAGTATTTCTGCTTCTTATCCAGAGAGAATAAAATTGGCTAGTGATTACCAATGCTTCTTCCAGAGATTCATTAAAGATCAATAAATAAAAATCCCAGTGGTGGTGGTAGGGAGGGAGGAGTACTTTTTCAAAGCAGTTCTTCTTGCTTTTGGGCTCTGTGATAGCTTCACAACTTTGTGTTGGGTGGATAGCAAAGTTTCCACAGATTGCTTTTGTTCATGAATGTCAAATCATTTTTCCTGTGTAGATTTAGGTCCAGACACTTACTTTGCCACATTCTTATGCTCTACTCCATGATTTGAAGATGTAAGTCAATCCATATGCCCTGGAATATTTAATCCTTTTTGTGTGAAAAATGAATGCATACAAGTATATATTTATACATAAAAACTTACATGTAATAGAAGCCTCATTCTGTACATGTATAATATATATATATGTACATATATATGTTTACTGAAAGTATAAAAAGAGCAAGTTCTCCTATTGTCGTCAAACGGTTCAAAATATGGACTTGACAAACACAAAATAACTGTGTTAACACAAATATGAGTTATTTCTGGGAACATGAGACAACATATGACATCTCATAAGAAAGATAAAAGAGACTAGTTAGGCTTTGAATTTATGATGCATTAAATTAACATTTGTCTTTTATAATTTAAATATTAGATTTCTGTATATCATATCCTTTGTTCTGCCTTTAAATGGTTTTTCCAATGTGTTGTGTGTGAGTTTAAAACTCGTAGATTCAGTAAGTGAGGTAAGAAATGAGAAACTCACTATGCAGCATTATGAATAAGGATGCAAGATTAATAGGTGATTGCTACTTGTGTGAATTGAAATTCTATATGCCTTAGTAAACAGAACAACTACATAAGATATTAATAAAGAAACAGCATCTCTCTTCGTAGAGGGGAGGATTCTTTTACTAACCCTAGTTCTTCATCTTGAATAAAGTCTGCACTAATGATCATAAAAGATCAGTAGAAGTTATGATGTATTATATGTCAAATATTTGGCTGTATTTATTCTTCCTTATACTCTGAATAAACATATAGAGGCAGAAAATGAACCTATCATCCATGATATATGTAATGAGTATGCTCATTATGCATGTTTTGTACAAAAAATAATAGACCTGTTTAAGGCTCTTTCATCTTTCTCAAGCCTTGGCACAATTTGCAATTTCCCAACAGATCCATTTAATGGGAATTTTTTGAGAAAGCTATAAATAATTATACTTGTGCACATTAAGACACAGAAAGTGTCTGGAAAATCTCACAATGTGGTAATAGATGTACTACTAAGCAGAAGTACAGTGTCTGGGTTTAACTTACGTATTGACTGTGCTATCTAGGAACCATACAGGGAGAAATGTGTTGCCTCTGATGGTGTGATAAGTCTTCAATTCTGTAGTTATTTTAAAATATAACTTGTGACAAAGGTAGAGGGATATTGGGTCTTACGAGGAAAGCCTCTAACAAATTCCAATTTTCATAAAATAAGCATTATATTCTACACTCAAACTGCCATAGTGAGACAAAAAATGTGTATGCTAATTATATCTATAAACTAAGAAATATGCTTCAGTGATCCAAATAACCTCTATCACAGAATGAAAATTTTCTCAATTGAAAGTGGAGATTTTGGTGGAAATCTAGGAAAATAGCTCCCTCTGATGGGGACTTTTGTTTTAGACAGTATTTGAATTATTTAAAAGATAAAAGTTATTTGAGGAAACATAGCAACTGAAAGTTGATCAGAACATTTTAAAAATGAAATTAAATTGTTCAAAAATATACCTAATTTTAAAATGGTCAAAAAAAATCTATGATGTACTCTCCTTATCTTTAACAAAGGGGTCAAACACATTCACTGGAAGAAAAATTCTTGTATAAGGGATGCTGGAAAAACTGGCTCTCCACATGCAAAGGACTAAAAGTAGACCCATATCTATCACCATGCATTGTAATAAAATCAAAATGAATCAAAGATCTAAATATTAAAACAGAAACAATAAATCTGCTAGAAGAGAGAATGGTACAACTCTTGAAGACATAGGTGAAGGCAAAGATTTTATGGATGAAATCCTGATCACACACAAAAAATAAAAAATCAACAACTGGGATCTTGCCTTACTAAAAAGATTTTGCCCAACAAAAGAAATCACCAACAGAACAAAGGGACAACCCAAAAAGTGGGAAACAAAGTTTTTGCCAGTTACTCTTCAGACAAAGGACCAATATCTAAAAGATATAAAGAACGCAAAGCAATCAGACCCATCAAATTTAAAGACCCAACCCAAAAATGGTCATCTGAAATGAATAGATACTTCTCAGATGAAGAAATACAAATTGCAATTCCAACAAAGGGAGGCCCTGCTTTCTGGTAACCAGCTCAGAGGGAAGGCAGAGGCAGGCCCTGCTCTGCGTGCATTTAGACAAAGGGAGATCCTGCTCACCAGTAAGCAGCTCAGAGGGAAGGCAGAGGCAGGCCCTGCTCTGCATGCATTCCTGCAGCCCTAGGGATACTTCTGCCCAGGTAACCAACAAGGGTTGGGAAAAACAAGCAGACCCTGTACCAGATCACCCAGTGATCACCATTGGATACCCAAAGACAGCACTGGTCAGGAAAACCAACCAGTCATGCTCAGAGAAATTGTAGCCAACACTGGAGGTTCCCAAAAACCCTACCCACTTCTTTGGAAGAACCCAGGAAAATGTCAAGATGAAGAAACAAAAGGCAGTCCCTGGACTCCAACCCAAGCAGAGTAAGTCCGGGAGATGAAAATGTGGAAGAGATCTGGAGTCGCACACCTGAAGTTTCTGCAGTGATGGCAACTGAAGTAAAGGGACAACTCTACAAGGCTATACAAGAAATTAGAACAGAAATACTATCTCAAGTAAAAGAAGAAATGAAAAACACATAATAAAAGAATTGCTAAGCTTCTCTAAAGAAGACATAGATTAAAAAAATAGAGGAGCAAAGGAAAATGAGGAAACCATGAATGAACAATATAAGAGAGATTTTGAATGCATGAAACAGATTCAAAGAGATATCCAGGAAATTAAAATCTCCATTGAAAGCTGGCAAAATCTCTTGAAAGAAACTGAAGATAGACTTTCAGACCTTGAAGACAGGTGTACAGCTTGTGATTGGGAAAGGAAAGACATCTTCAAAATAATGAGGAACCAGGTAATAACAATTCAAAGACTGCAAAATGATGCAAAGTGAAATAACTTATGAGTGATAGGTATCAGTGAAGAAGCAGGGGTCAACACAAAAGACATAAAAATTCTATTTACAGAAGTACTAGCAGAAAACTTCCCAAACATGGGAGAAAGACATGCTATTCAGATAAGTGAGGCATATAGAACTCCAGCTAGCCATAACCAAAGTAAATCTACACCCAGACATATAATAATCAAGATCCCAGAAATTCAACAAAAGAACAGAATATTAAAATCTGTTTGAGAAAAGAAACAGATCACCTATAAAGGAAAACCCATCAGAATCACAACAGACTTCTCAACACAAACCTTCAAGTCAAGAAGAGCTTGGAGTGAAATATTTCAAGCCCTCAAAGAAAACAACTTCCAACCTACATTGATGTACCCTGCAAAACTATCTTTCAAAATTAATGGAGAAACAAGATACTTCCACAACAAAGAACAATTGAAGGAATTCATGATTGCCAAACCAACTCTACAGAGAATACTGAAGGACATTTTAGAAAGAAATAAAAAAGACTATGGTTCCAGGAAGAGTGGCAGAGGGGAATCACCAAGTGGGACAGACAATAAAAAGGAGGGGAAAAGTACACAGCCAATGGCAGGAAAATAACATGGCAGAGATGAGCCAGTGCATATTGGCCATAACCATTAATGTAGATGGCTTCAATTCACTAATAAAAAGAAACACAAGCAGAGTGAATCAGTGGACAAGATCCATCAATATGCTTTATCCAACAAACACATTTAACTCAAAAGGAAATTCATAGATTAAAAGTCAAAGGAGAAAAGACAATGCTTTACCTGACTGGGAACCAGAAAAAAACAGTAAAGGTAGCTTGCCTATCTGCTGCAGAACGGAAAGGAAAGATATGGCATTTCTATACAAGAGAAAGCTACTGAGCTATAAAGAAAGAAAACCTTGAGACTCTTGTAGGTAAATGGATACAACTTGAGAGCATGCTTATGGGTGAAAAGGTTCAGAATCACATGAGTGAACATTGTATTGTCTCCCTAGTATAAGAAACTGGGGAAATTTGTGGGATCCAAAATATAAAATAGAGGTTGTGAAGGTGAAAGGGGAGGAGATGTCTCCAGGGGGAAGGCAATGGCCATTGTTAGTCTGTTATTCTGTTTTGAAGCCCTGTATTGTTTTCATGGTTCTGTTTAGCTTGGTTTTATTTGGTTATGTATGATTTTATTATATTTGATGTCATGGACTTACTTCAAAAATAACAAAATGGACTATAGCGGTCATAATTGATTTTGCAGTATCTTGTTCCAAAGTCTTTATTGCTTTACTTGTTTTCTTTTGATTGATTTTATTCTATTTTGCTTTGTTTGATTCTGTTATGTGTGATGGTACAAGCAGCTACTTTGAAGATAAGATGCATCATGATGGCCTCTTTTGTATTTCTACAATCTTGTTTGAAGTCCTGTATTGCTTTCATTGTTTTCTTTTGATTGGTTTTATTCTATTCTGTTTTATTTGATTGTATTATACCTGAGGATATGGGAAGTTATTTTGAAGATAACAAGACACATTACGGTAGCCATTATTGATTTCCTTTCATCTTGTTTTGAAGTCTTATATCACATTCATTGTTTTGTTTTGATTGACTTTTCTATTTTGTTTTGTTTGTTTTTATTATGTCTGATGGTATAAACAGCTACTTTGAAGATAACAACATACATTATGGTAGCCACTGTGGTATTTCAACTGCCTTTTTTTGAAGTTCTGTATTGCTTTCATTGTTTTGTTTTGATTGTTTTTATTCTGTTTTGTTGTGTTTGATTTTAATATGCCAGATAGTATGCGAAGTTATTTTGAAGATAGCAAGGGGAAACATGGCAACCGTTGTTGGTTTATTTTTATATTGTTTTGAAGTCATGCATCACATTCTTTGTTTTATTTTGATTGAAAATTCTGTTTTATTTTGTATTTGTTTTATTCTTTTCAAAATAAAATGAAATACAAATTGCAAGAAAATATGTAAAAATGTTCAGCATCACTGGTAATTTGAAAGACTCAATATAAAACAATGCTGAGATTTCATCTCAGTCCAGAAAGAATGGGTATTATCCAGAAATCAAGCAATTACAAATACTGGTGTGAATGTTGGGAAAAAACCCTTTTACATTATTTTTTTTATTTTAAAGAAAATAGGACAAAAAAAATAACAGAATGAAAAAAGCAAAATAAAACAGAATAGATTCAAACATAATATAGCATTTCAAAGCAGAACACTGCAAGCTATACAGGTTTTCAAAACATAACAACAGGAGATTAACAATGGTTACACTAGTGTCTCTTGCTTTCTTCAAAATGGTTGTTCTTACATTTACAGACAATAAACTCAAACAAAAAAAAGTAGTATAAAACCAGATAAAAGAGAATAGCATCACAGGTCTTCAAGTTGGATAATAAGAAATGAGCAATGGCTACTATAGTGTCTCATTTTTCAAAAGAGCTGCTCCTATTTTCTCGCTTATTGCTTTCAAATAGTAGGAAAGGGTCTTAAACCAATCAAATCAAAGAATAAAAGCACCATTGGATTTCAGAACCATTTCTCCATATTTATCAGGAATTTTGTATCTTATTGAGTTTTTCAGTTTCTTACACTAGGGAGGCAATACGGTGTTTACACATGTGTGTTTGGTTTATTTCACTTATGAGTATGGTCTCAAGTCGCATCCATTTACCTATAAAAGCCTCTATGTGATCATTTTTTAGAGCTGAATAATACTCCATTGTATAAAAGTACCACATCTTCTTAAACCATTCCTCAATTGATGGGCATTTGGGTTGTTTCCAAGATTTGGCTATTACAAATTGTGCTGCTATAAACATAGGTGCACATACATCACTGTGGTAAGATGATTTCACTTCTTCTGGGAAGATGCCCAGAAGTGGAATAGCTGGGTCAAATGGGACTTCCAGTCCTAGCTTTTTGAGAAACCTCCAGACTAACCTCCAAGGTGGTTGCACCAGTCTGCACTCCCACCAACAGTGGAGAAGGATTCCTTTTTCCCCACAGCCTCTCCAGCATTTATCGTTGGTGGTTTTCTTGATCCTGGCCATTCTTTCTGGAGTGAGATGAAATCTCAGAGTTGTTTTAATTTGCATTTCTCTAATGACCAATGATCCTGAACATTTCTTCATGTATTTATTTGCCATTCGTATTTGCTCAGCTGAGAAGTGTGTTTTCATCTCAGATGC